>PVJL010020912.1:0-11285 GCA_004026885.1 Lyroderma lyra
TTTATAATATCAGAAGGTGATATTTTTCAGAGGTGTAAGATAATAGAAGTGGATCACTTTCACTTGGTAAGGACACAGAAAGTAGGCATTGAATAAGAACTAAGAAATGAGCCCTCAACTATGGTTACAATACTCATGCCTTGATCTAAAATTCCTACATGCAGAACTGTGGAAAATTGATTATTGTTGTTGATAATCTACATACGATGTGTAATTTTTCATAGCAGCCCAAATGGAATAAAACTGGTAAAGTCCATTTATTTTTATATTTCAGCTGTTAGAGGGGCATTTTTGTACCCCATTCTTTCTTCCTTTCACTCTCCATCCAAGAGAAAACTATCTTTTATCAATGATCACATTGATTTCTTCTATTGTAGTCATATTTCCTTCTGTTTCCCTGTGTTATGAACACTTGTAATTAAATTAGGAGTCACTCAGATAACCCACAGAAAGCATTCCATTCCATTATACCTAAATAAACATAGTGTAACAAAGTCCCATTTTTCATTTAATATTCATAGGGCCCAAGTATGATTCATACTACTACAGTTGACTTGCAGTCCTTCAAATATTCACATCTATCCCACAAAAACTACCCCTAGCACATCTTAACATCCCTCCAAATGCTAACATATTAAACAATGAAGCGAAGTCTAAAATGTATTTAAGTACTATCATCTCAAAAGTTTTAATATAATTTCTAACTCAGGTATGGGTACAATTTGGGTGCAATCCATCCTGGGGTTAAATCCACTTTATCTGGAGTCCTGTGACTCTAGAAGACAAGTTGTCTTCTCTACACGAAAAAAAAATTCAGGGCAGGAATAAGCTAAACGGTACGAACATTTAATTCGAAGAAAGCTAAAGTGAAAGTGAGAAAGAAACCATCAGGATGGAGCAAATTTTAATTCCATCTAAGTGAGCTCCATTGGTTCTCAGTTCCTGGGGATGAGCTTCTGTGGCTCATGCTCAACCTCTGGCCCTGTGGCTCTGCCCTATGATCTACCCTTCTTTGTCCAGTCTCTCTACTCTCAGTAGCAAATAGTGGAAGCAAAGCAGCCATGTCAGCCTGTTTACCAACTGTTCCTTGATTGCAGAATTTTTAGAATTGAAAGCCTTTTTTTCACTCTGTTCTTTCTTGTCTAGTATACATAAGTTTTCAAAACAATAGTTAAATTTGAATGGAAAGCATAATCAAAACTACTGCTGTAAGTGTATTAAGACAGTAGAGGAAAACAGGGTCAACACTCAGTGAAGCATGGACAGCTGGCTATTTACATTCAGGAGCATAGAAAGGAATCTGTTGATGGGAAATAACTGAGAGGAAATGTACTTCGAACAAGAGGGGCTGAAGTGCTGTCTTTGGACGAGGCTCATACAATGTTGTGTAAGGAGAAACACTATAATGAGTCTGTTACTTACTGAAGTTTTGAAGGGGACTGTGCAGTTGGGATCACCAGGGGGCAGAGTGCCCTTGAGTCCAGTGCTAGAAATTATCATCTACATGCTTTCTTGGGAGTCCAAGTCATTAGAAAAGGAGAGAGATGGGCCACTAATACATGTCCACAGGTAAGAACATGCAAATGCAGTACCTCTTTTGTGCACGAAAACTGGTTTCCCTTTTTACCCTGCCGATTCTGGTGAGGAGTCCTCAAATAGGTAGCTTTTTTTCAGTTTTCACACCATGGAGTCTGTGCTTACCTGGGTTTTCTTTCTAATCATAAAATGTATGTCCCTTTGCATCAGGCTCAGTCAGGACTGCTCCACATAAATCTGTTCTGTCTGTTTTATGTGTTTGCAGGTGTTCTGTGTGAAGTTCAGCTGGTAGTTTTGTTTTAGATATGAGACAGATTTGGAGGTCTGTGAGCCTCTTCTGCAAAGCCTCTGGATTCGCCTTTACTGATTACAGCATGCTTTGTTTCCACCAGGTTCCAGGAGGGAGGCTGATGTGGGTGGCAGAAGTTGAAATGGAAAATTATAGACAAAGCAATTTAATGTAAATTTTGTAAACTGTTTTAGTGTAAATTCTGTGAACTCCCACCTCTGTATTTTTCCCCCAGGTGCCTAATGTATGCATTTAGCTTTTTCAACACTGCTTACTCACTGCATCCACCAGCCCTCACCCCAAGCCTATAAGTATCCTAAAAGCCTGTTAGGGAGGGACTCAGACTTTGGAAACTGTAACTCCTCTGAGCACACTGGCATAATGAAACTGATTCTCTAACCCTCCTAGTGTTGTTTGACTTCTTTGGTTATCCATCCTGCTGCAACAAAGTGAATATAACAATAAGGAAACATTAGTGGTATGCTCTATCAGTTCAAAATAATTTCAGTTTCCAGAAACACATCTAACAATATAAATTCTCTTAAGATGAGCAACCTGAAATTTGAGGACAGGTCATATATTTTTTGTGTGAGAGATGCAGTGATGGGAAGTCAGTGTGAGCCCAAACACAAGCAGGAGACAGTGGAACTGGGCTGAAGCAGCAACTTGAAACATTAGGGAGTGCTCAGGACACCAAAAGACGCTTATGACACAGTGAGAACAAGGAATAGCCCCAGGATCTTGTGTGGAAAAGGAGTTTCTTGATGAAAGAAGGCATTTATTGTCAAAGCTCTAAGCCTCCCGCTTAGACAGTAATTGCTTAGATTTTGTGACTTTAAGTTCTCATATTCACACTGGAAAACTCAAATTAATAAGTGACCTTGTTTATTTGTATATGACATATCACAGTGATTGGGAATTACCATTTGCTACATTCCTGGGCCTCTTTTATTTACTTCTCAACAGAAAGACCAGGCTTCCCCATTTTTGGAAAGTCCCCATCAGCTCACAGAACAAGAACCTTCTCACATGTAAATGAAATCCAGACTCCAGGGAAAACTCCACCCACAAGAATTGAAAACCTGTGTTACTCATCTCAGTAGACTGAGTGTTGGCCTGAGGAAAACTGTGCTATGGATACAACATCTTCAGAGATTTTATTTTATCTGATATAAACCCATTTCTGTGAGTGTCTCTGGTAATTGGTGTAAGAACCTGAAAGGTGAGATTACCCACATTCACAGTGACCACTTTGTCCCAGGTGTCCGGTTTAAGTTGAGCTTCATGAGTCAGGATCAGGGTGAAAATATCCCCAGAAAAAAATCTACAGTAAATGGGGTGCACAAAATCCAAGAGTAGTGCACACGGTAAAATTTCTTTGCTTAACACAACCTTGACTTCAGAAACATGTAACAAAATCATGTTACATGTTACAGCTCAGTTTGGTGACCACTAAGCACAAGATGTGTTACTGTAACATACACAGTGAGGGAGGCTATACCAGCCTAGCCAATGAAGTTTTTCTCAGGGTGTGAAGGTGAGGCTGGGTTACAGAAGGCAATCAGGACCACAGGTCACAGGAGCTAACCTGAGGATCACATACAGAAAGACACTGAGGGAACATTTTTTTAAAAATTAGCCTGGTACTTCCTCTCTTTGCCCAGGAAATATCTTCTTATAGACCTTTCTTCCTACACTTGTATTTGTGTGAGATTTTGTTACCACATGTGGGTTAGTGTTTCTTGTAATGTGTGCATCTGTGTGTGCATGTGTACATTTTCTCATGTGTAAATTTTTAGTTTTACTTTGCTGATTTAACTACTGTGTGCTTTACCTAGTACATACATTTTTGTGTGTGGTAGTGAGTATTTTTGTGTGTGTGTGGTGTACATTAGTGTATGTGTAATTATATGTATTTCTGAGTGTTGTACTCTTTGTAATGGCATGATGTTCATAAAAAAGGGAAGATCTTAAAGTTTTCTTAAAGAATTTTAAAATTTTTCAACAAAATCCTTTGATGCAGAAAGCTATGCTCAGTAACAGTAAATTTTAAGTTAACATGATTTTTCTTCATGTCTTTTTACCTGTGCACTGATAATTCTAAACACTATAAATTTATTGCTGATTTGTTTTCCCTATGTGCAGCTCCTCGTACATCTCACAGGTGGACAAAGAGTCCACACTTGTTTTTTCCACGTACCCTCCCCTTGTCCTAATACCAGGAGAGCAGCCCAGACTTGCATCTTCTGTAAAGACTGATGAAGCTCAGGAGTGGTAAAATTCACCCTATCATCTCTGGGGTCCACATGGGTTTCTAGGAAAAGCAGTCAGCTCAATTCCTCAATCAGAGGGACCCCCACATTTCCCTGCAGGAGGGGTTCCTGTGACATGAAGGGTGTAACCATAACAAAATGGTGGAGAAATGTAACAAGGAGCACTTGGATGCGCATCACCAAACTCCTTTCAGATATTTTTCTGAATCCCCAGTTTTCAAGCTTTGCTGGTGTGATATTTTATTGGGAGCATGTTGCAATCTTGGGATCTGGCTATTAAGACCAGCTGACTTCTTGGGACCTGATGTTTAACAATCAACATCCATAATCATGATGGTTGGAGAGGGTGTGTATTTTCACCAAAGCTTTATAGTAAGAAAAAGATGCCTTCTTTACAACTTCAAATAAAATTTCATGTTTAACTCTTCAATACAGAAGAAAATGTGCCTTAGAGCAATGAGTGTACTTCCAGATATAGTGATCAGCTTTTATGCTGTTTTTGTATATTTTATCAAGTATGCACACACACTCTGTCTCTCACACACTCTCACACACACTCACATGTTTTGAAAAATAAAAATGCATTCACACATAAGTAGTAATACAAAAACATGTCCCAAATCCATAAGATTTCCTCTAAAACATGTTGAGATTTATTCTGCATGTTAATGTACAATCTCCAAAATTCTCGGGGCAGACTACTTTTCAAAATTGCTACATGTGTTTTACAGACCTTTTACTGGAATTTGTTTCATTTTTACCCACTACAGTAACAATTATTAAAAATAAAATTATGTCTTTATATATTATAAAATGATTACAACATAAGTGAACTTCTATCATGTTATATTGATGCAAAAAAGACCAAAGAAAACAGAACAAAAAGCATTTTATTTTTGTGCTGAATACTTTTAGCATCTACTTTCTTCACAGTTTTTGAATTTAGCACACAGCAGTGATAACTATAGTCAGCATGTTGTTCATATATCCCCAGTACTTACATATACCATAACTAGAAGTTCATAACTTTGGGTAAACATCATTCAATATTCCCATTGTCCAGCTCTCACATCTAGTAAAGAAAAATAGATCTCTATTTCTATGATGTTCTTCTATTTCTTATATGCGTGTAAGTGAGATTATACAGTATTTGCCTTTCTCTGTCTTAGTTTACCATTAGGTTCTCAAGGTCAATTTATGTTGTTGCAAATGGCAGGGTTCCCTTCATTTTATGTTTGAATACTATTCCATTATATATGCTGTATTTGTTCATCTGTTCATAGACACTTAAGTTGTTTTCATGTCGTGACTATTGTATATAATGCTTCAGTAATCAAGAGAATGCAGATAATTTGTGACTTAGTAGTTTCTTTTTTCTTTAAATATGTATCTAGACATGCAATTGCAGGGTAATATAGTAGTTCTATTTTTAATATTTTAAGAAGCTTTCACACTGTTTTGTTATTATAGAGGCATCAATTTAATTTTCACCAACAGCGCACAAATAATTCCTTCTTCTGCACATCCACATCATCATTTTTTTCTCTAAGTCGGTAGACAATTTTCAGTTGGTTTTGTTGTGCTGTTTTGTTATAGCTTTTGTTTATTGGGGTGACATCTGTTAGCAAGGAATACATAGGTTTCAGGTATACAATTCTACAGTGCATTGTCAACTTCTTGTATAATAAGTTCACCACCTAATGTGACTTCTCTTTCCATCACCTTATATTTAGCTTTCCCCCCTCCTCTCCCAACCCTCCCCTTTCTCCCCTCCCTAATCCACTCGCTTTTTAGATGTAAACATTATTTTTATACTCTAAATGCTATCAGATATACAATTTGTAAATATTTTTCCATTCAAATAGTTACCTTTTCACCTATTCAATTGTTTCTTTTCTAATGCACACACAATATAGAGTTTAATGTGTTCCAATTTTTCTATTTTTTTGTTTTTGTTGCCTGTGTTTTTGATATCATATTGAATAAATTGTTGTCAAACATAATTTTTTGAAGATGTTTTTGATGTTTTATTTTTAGGGAGATGATTTTGCATCTTACAATCAGATCTATAATTCATTATGATAAAATTTTATATGGCTTATAAGTGGGTTTATTTATATTCTTTTGCAAAAGGGTTTTCAGTGATTCTCAACACAATTGTTAAAGATACTAGTTTCCCCCGCAAGTGGCTAATTGATGTAATAAAAATATGACAAAATTAAACATGTTTTTCTGATAAAAATTACTTAAGCTATAATACATATAATAAAACAGTTTTATGCTATTAATGACATATGTGAAAATCTCAAAAATTACTTTATACTCAAATTTAAAAGAATAAAAGCTTATTCTCAAAGATCTGATATAAGACAAAGGCACTCATATTCACTAATGAATTTGAGCAGAGTGACAAAGCACAGAGCCATAGCTATGGATAATATTTATATTCTGAAAAAATTCAATTAAAATTATTGAAATTAGAAAGAAAATTTTAAATTACCATTATTCACATGTGACTTTTATATGTAGAATATGTTTTATTTAATTAATTTTAAAAAGTTCTTCTTTGGTATAAAAGTTAGATGTGTGTGTGTGTGTGTGTGTGTGTGTGTGTGTGTTATTTTGTTCAGCATTGTTGCATATGAGTCTATCTTTCCAGGAAAAAACAAAAATTAAAATGCAGATCCAAGTAAACAATGTGTACATGGGTCTGTGACTATGTGCGTGAGTGTGTATGTGTGTGATTGTGGGTTGGGACCAAATTTGCAGGGTAATAAAATTTAAATTTGTAACTATTATCATTTCAACTTTCAATGATAGTTGAACAGTTTTTTATTTCCTGAGAAACTCACCTTGTTGCATGTAATTAAATTTTTCAATTATAAGCCATTTATTCAAATAAATTTATATTTAGTCATAAATTTAGTGTGTAAAAAAGTGGTACCCCATATACTCTTTTCACGATTCTTTAACATAGATTCAGGCATGAGTACATGGAACTTAGTTGTAAGTTAATAACTCTTGGAGAGATCAGTGAAATATGAGAAGGTGGGAGAGGAGGGGGGAAAGCTAAATATAAGGTGATGGAAAAAGAAGTCACATTAGGTGGTGAACTTATTATACATCAAGTTGACAATGCACTGTAGAATTGTATGCCCGAAACCTATGTAATCCTTGCTAACAGATGTCACCTCAATAAGTCTAACAATAAAAATGAATTTAAAAAATTTACAGAAATGAGGGGTTATCACAGAAGTAGAAGTATTAGTGGACATAGTTTAATTATGTGATTTATTACTAGTATATATGCCAAACATCAGCCCACTTACATCTGTGTTCTTTCAGGTATTGTAAAAGAAGCACATAAAATATAAAGAAATCCCCAAGTATGGAAAAAATTGTATTTTATGCCATCAATAAGTTTTTCACAAAACAAAGGAAAACACCTGAAACAATTTTGAAAGAAATGTTACCAGTTTAGAGAGATTGTTGCCCTGGAAATTTTATGGTTTACAAGTAACATAACATTTTAAGCAAGACAGAGTGTTGATTCAAAATAACTTTTATCTGGATTGTCCCTGTTTAGGTCACTTTCTCAGGCATTAATTTTAGTTTATTTACCTTTATTCTTATTACTAACATAGTTGAATTTATTTCAATAATTATATTTTCTTTTTGTCCTGCTTTCTTTATGTTTTGTTCACCCTTTCTGTTATCACTCTCTTTTCTTTCAATAAATAATTATTGTAATCTCTAAAAAAAAAGTTGAAAACATAGAGTGAAAAATGCCAGATTTAATAAAAAGGAGCTTGCAGAAATGGTATTAGTATTACATAAAAATTTTTGAATATTCTTCATGAGCATCTACCTATATCAAAAGTCAGTGAATGATGGGTACCAAGATTGCTAATATCGCTTCAAACACAATGGCATGTCAACTGTTCACAACAATTACTGTACCTCTGCAGAGACAACAAGGATAACATTTTAAACTAGATTGTCAAGGAACTTGGGATAATTATTATGAGTTTGAGTCAAATCAGGAGTTCATGCAGTAGCATAAAAAGGGAATACCAACCCTTAAGGAGTTCAAAGGGTCACAAATGCATGGAAAAACCATGGCCACTGTTTTTTGGGATACAGAGGGTACCCTGCTGATCAATGAGAGAAACAAGGGTGTCACAATAACTGGATAGTGCTATTCTAGTCTGAAACAGCTTTTAAAATTCAGTGAAAATGAAAAGTGAAGGAAAGTAAACACAAGTGGTGCTATTTTTGCACAGCAACATGCCCATACACAATATGAATGTTCCGTTGTCTACTCTTCATGACTATGAAATCTAAACTTTAACCCACACTTCCTAAAGTCCAGACCTGGCTTAGTCTGATTATTATTCATTCCCAAATATGAAAAACATCTTTGAGGAATAAAATTTACAACAAAGAGGTTAAAGATGCAATTTCAGGACAAAATGAAGACATTTTTATTTTCAGGGTATAAATAAACTTATTGAAAGATCTGAAAAGTTTATTAGACTTTAAAGCAAATATATTGAAATAGAAAAATCATGAAGTTTTTTTTACCCTTCTTCTCCTGTATTTTATGAATTGCTTGACTGACCCCTTTAAGTCTAAGGTTATCACCTCTGATTTATTTATTTATTTATTTATTATTGGGGTGACATCTGTTAGCAAAGATTACATAGGTTTCAGGCATAAAATTCTACAGTGCATTGTCAACTTGATGTATAATCAGTTCACCACCTAATGTGACTTCTCTTCCCATCACCTTATATTTAGCATCCTCCCTCCTCTCCCACCCCATCCGCTTTCTCCCCTCCCTAACCCACTCATCCCCAAATAAACATTAAACTATTGATTGTGTCCATGGGTTATTTGTTTGTTTATTTCTTTTTTTCTTTGCTTTCAGTTTTATATTCCGCATATGAGTGAAGTCATACAGTTCCTTGTTTTTTCTGTCTGGCTTATTTCACTAAGCATGATGATCTCCAGGTCCATCCATTTTGTTGAAAATGGAAATATTTCATCTTTTCTTACAGCTGAGTAATATTCCATTGTGTATATGCACCACAGCTTCTTTATCCAGTCATCTGTCGCAGGGCACTTTGGTTGTTTCCATGTTTTGGCCACTGTGAACAGCGCTGCAATGAACATTGGGGTACATAAGTCTTTGTGGACAAAGGTTTTCAAGTTGTTTGGGTAGATCCCCAGAAGGGGGATTGCTGGGTCAAATGGTAGCTCCATTCCCAATTTTCTGAGGAACCTCCACACTGCCTTCCACAGTGGTTGTACCACTTTGCACTCCCACCAGCAGTGTACCAGAGTTCCTTTTTCTCCACATCCTCCCAGCGCTTGTTACTCCTAGTCTTGTTGTTAACAGCCAATCTCACAGGTGTGAGGTTGTATCTCATTGTGGTTTTGATTTGCATTTCCCTGATAGCTAATGAGGATGTCACTTCTGATTTAGTATGACATTTTCAACGCTTTTGCAGATTTCCTCCAGTTTCTTCTCTCACTCTGAGAGTACTGCACGTGATCAATAGTCTAATAGCACTGTCACTCAGGCAGGTTTTCTACTCTTGGCACCCAAAACTCTCAGCAATAGACCTTATGAAAACCTCACATCTTACATCATGGCAGAAAGTAAAGTTCTCAACAACATTAGAGGATAGAAAATAATAATATTTTATTGAAAATCATGAATCTCAAAATGGCCAGCATGGGAAAACATATAGAGCACTTGAGTGCCAAAGATTTGTCCAGGGTTATACGAGAGAAGAAACATGGCCAACATGAGGTTGTTGTGTCTCACAGAGCTTACTAGGCCCAATGAAAAGGTTTATGTCATGACTATTTCTGTGAAAATGCACACACAGTGAAAACATTTCCATTAATATACACTTGTTCATGCATAAACATAGATGCCTTGTTTACTGACTTCTGTATTCTTATCACACGGATGCTGACACACAACATGTGGAAACAGTCTACAACTCTCCTCCAGGCCCACACCTTTTCCTCTAGAGGCAGTAGGAGCATCATTTCTCTAATATGTTACTCCTACTGCTATAGAACAGAACCCAGAGGGAGAGAGTCTCTAGAGAATCATCTATGTAGAGAACCATATTGAAAGAGTGATTTCACAGCCTTGACTCCATTTACAAACAGAGCTTGTCTGAGAATGTTGTGTCCTGACAGCTGGTTCTGAATTTGGTGTTCCTATGAAGAGCAGATGTGAAGTGCATAGCTCATGACTTACTGCTTTTTTAGCAAACACTCACCCCTTTACAGCAGAGACCCGTATTCTCCATAGATGTCAGGACCATATGAAAGAATGCAAATATCTCATTTTCTTTTATGGCTTGAAAAGCTGAGTACTGGGCCTAGGGCAATGACTCCTGTGCCTTGCCATGAACATCCTGTGTTGTGCTCTCCTGCTGCTGACCATCCCCTCCTGTGGGTGCTCCAGTTATGGATGCCCTCAAGGATGAAAGGAATCCTATTTTTGTCCTGAGCTGGCTTTACCTTTCTTGTTCTCTCTCCACATGTTCTGTTCCAGGCCAACTTGCAGGAGTCTGGTCCTTGGTTGTTGAAATCGACCCAGACACACTCATCTGCTCCTTTTTGGGGTTCCCACTGAGCACTTCTGGTACAGGTGTTGGCTGATGAGTGTGTCTGGGTCGATTTCAACAACCTAGGAAGCCACTAGAGTGGATCGCATACCACATTTGGTGATATGGTGATAAGTATTACAGCCTATTCCTGAAGAGCCGGCTCACACTGTTAAAGGACACTTGCACAAACAAAGTGGTCCTAACAATAACCAGCATGGCATCTGAAGACACAGCCATGCATTACTGTGCGTGGATGGCACAGAGACACAGTTCAGGGGGCTTCTGGAAAAAAACCTGGGCTGCACATAAGCTGGGCCCCCATGTGTGCACAACAGGAATGTGTAAGCATATGGCATTTTCTGTCAGGCTCTGAAGTTCCTCTTTCATCTACAGACATAGAGCCCCATCATTCTATCTCTTCTCTTTTTAGAAGACCAATATCCCTGCTAGTATTGCATAAAGGTCAGATGCTGAACTATTATTCATACATTTTCTACATGACAAGGCCAGCTACATAGTATAAAGGTTCCAGAAAATGTCGCTGTTTCATTC
>PVJL010020913.1:0-11305 GCA_004026885.1 Lyroderma lyra
AAAGAGGAAGGAAGGGAATCTAGAGCAAAAAGAGTGAAAAAATTCTGCAAGAACTATCTGACTCCATGAGACAAAACAACATCAGGATAATAGAAATCGAAGAATGGGTAGAGCATTCTACAGAGAGCACACTCAAACAAATACTAGATGAGAACTTTCCAAACCTATGGGAAGACATGGAACCACAAGTAGAAAAAGAAAACAGGTCCCCTGGAAACCTGGACCCTGACAGAACTTCTCCAAGACACATGGTATTAAGATATCCAAAACTAAAGAGAAAGAGGCAATTCTCAAGGCAGACAGGGAAAAAAGAACTATAACTTTTAGAGGAAAACCCATCAAGATGGCATCCTGATTCTCAGCAGAAATGGAGCAAGCCAGAAGAGGGTGGAATCCAATATACAAAAACTAAAAAGAGAGTAACTTATAGCCAAGAATAATTTAATCAGCAAAATTATTTTTCAGATATGAAGGTGGAATAAACACCTTCTCAGACACTCAGAAGCTGAGAGAATTGGCCAGAACAAGGCCAGCACTCGAAGAAATACTGAAAGAGTCTCTTCCCACTGAAAATAAATCAGGAAAAATGGAACAAAGTTGGGGCAACCGGAAAGAAACAGAAATAAAACAAATCAAACCAAGAAATAAGTAATGGTCACAGGAAATCCTCGTATGTCAATCATCACTCTAAATGTTAATGGAACAAACTCACCAATAAAAAGGCACACAGTGGCAGATTGTATTAAAAACCAGAATCTATCTATGTGCTGTCTCCAAGAAACCAACCTCAGCCATTAGGACAAACACAGACTCAGAGTGAAAGGATTGGAAACAATACTTCAACCAAATGGTGACCAGAGAAAAGCAGGAGTTGCCATACTTATACCTAATGAAGTAAACGTCAGGTTAAAAGGGATAGCAAAAGACAAGGACAGACATTATATAATGATAAAAGGCACAATACAGCAACAATAATACTTGAGACTAATGAATATATATGCTCCGAACCAGGATGTACCAAAATAGACAAAGAAACTAGTAACAGATTAGAAAGGAGAAACTGATAAATACACAATCATTGTGGGAGACATAAACACTGCACTAACAGCCATGGACAGATCAACCAAACAGAAAATAAGTAAAGAAACATGAACACTGAATAACATATTACACCAGTGGGCCATAATTGATATTGGCAGGACACTTCATCCAGCAAAAGGAGACTATTCCTTCTTTTCTAGTGCACATGGAATATTTTCAAAGATATCCCACATGCTGGGACACAAAAGTAGCCTCAGCAAATTCAATATGATTGAAATTATACCATGTGTATCCTCAGACCACCATGCTTTCAAATTGGAGATCAAATGTAAAAGGAAAGCAGAAAAAAACACATGTACATGGAGATGAAGAACAGCTTATTTAAAAAGGACTGGATAAAAGAACAATAAAAGATGAGATTAAAAAATATATACAAATTACTGACAATGAAAATACAATATACCGGAATTATTGGGACACAGCGAAAGCAGTGACAACAGGGAAATTTATATCAATACAGGCCTGTCTTAAGAAACAAGAAAAATCACAAGGAAACACCTTAACATACCATCTTAAAGAATTAGAAATAGAAAAGCACACATATCCCAAAGTCAACCGAAGAAAGGAAATAATAAAAATTAAAGCAGAGGTATACCAAATAGAGAACAGGAGGACTATAGAAATAATTAATATTACAAAAAGCTGGTTCTTTGAGAAAGTCAACAAAATTGACAAGACCTTGGCGAGACTAATCAAAGGATGAAAAGAAAGGACACATATATACAAAATTAGAAATGAAAGGGGAGAAATTACCACGGATACTACAGAAATACATAGGATTATAAGAAAATATTATGAAGAACTTTATGCCACTGAATTTAACAAACTAGAAGAAATGGACAAGTTTCTAGAAATTAATAGCTTACCTAGATTGAACCAAGAAGATCTCCATAATCTAAATGGACCAATTCATAGTGAAGATATTAAAATGACTATCCATAATCTCCCTAAAGTCAAAAGCCATGGACCAGATCGTTTCACCAGTGACTTTCACCAAGCATTCAAAGAAAAATAAACACCTATCCTCCTCAGACTCCTCCAAAAAATTGAAGAAGAAGCACTACTTCCTAACTCGTTCTATGAGGCCAACATTCCTCTAATACCAAAGCCTGGCAAAGACAATAAAAAGAAAGAAAACTATAGGCCCGTAACTCTGATGAACAAAGATGCACAAATTCTAAACAAAATAATAGCAAACAGAATGTAGCGATGCATCAAAAAGATCATACCTCAAGATCAAGTGGTATTCATCCCAGGAGCAAAAGGATGGTTCAACATACAAAAATCAAACTATGGGATACACCAAATAAACAAAATCAAAGATAAAGGACGTATGACCATTTCCCATTGATGCAGAAAAAGCTTTCAACAAGATACAGCATCCATTTATGATCAAAACACAAAATAAAATAGGTATAGAAGAAAAGCATCTGAACATCATAAAGGCCAAATATGACAAGGCCTCGGCTAACAGCATACTCAAAGGGGAAAAGCTGAAGCCTATTTCTTAAAATCAGGAACAGGACGGGGGATGCCCCCTGTCACCACTGTTATTGAATATAGTATTGGAAGATCTAGCCACAGCATTCGGGCAAGAGAAAGGAATCAAAGGTGTCCAAATTTGGAAAGAAGAGGTCAAATTATCACTACTTGCCGATGACATGGCGCCTTATATAAAAAATTCCAAAGATTCTACCAAGAAAATATTAGAAGCAATAAACAAATATAGTAAAGTCGCAGGATACAAAATAAATGTAAAAAAATCAACAGCATTCCTATATACAAACAATAAATCCATAGAAAAAGAAATGAGGGAATCAATTCCCTTTGCTATCAAAACAAAATGAATGAAATACCTGAGGTTGAAGTTAATGAAGAGAGTGTCACACTTATACACAGAAAATTATAAGACACCTTTGAAAGAAATTGAAACAGTCTTGAAGAGGTGGAAAAATATCTCCTGTTCATGGATGGAAAATTTAACACTGTTAAAAAAGGACATTCTCCTAAAGCAATCTACATATTTAATGCAATACCCATGAAAATCCCACAATCATACTTTCGTGAAATAGATAAAAGTATTAGTAAATTTTTATGGAAACATAAATGACCTAGAATTGCCAAAGAAATACTACATAAATGAATAAGGCTTGTGGCATTATATTCTCTGACTTCAATTGATAATAAGCATCAAGAGTCAAAACTGGTTGGTACTAGCAGAAAACAGAAATAAAGACCAAGGAAATAGAACTGAAAACCCAGAAGTAATCCCACACATTTATGGACAAATAATTTTCGATAAAGGAGCAAAAATCATACACTGAGGAAAAGACAGCCTCTTTAGTAGGTGGTGCTGGGAAAATTGGAATAATATATGCAAAAAATGAACTTGAGCTCTGAACTTTCTCCATATACAGAAATTAACTCAAAATGAATTAAAGACCTTCATATCAGACCTGCAACAAAAAACTGTATAGAAGAAAATTTTCATACTAAACTTATACACCTAGGAGTCTTCATTAACCTGACCTCAAAGGCAAGGGAAGTAAAAGCAAAAATAAATGAATGGGATATTATCAAACTAAAAAGCTTCTGCACTGGAAAAGGAACCAAGAACATGGCAAAGAGACAGCCAACTAAATGGGAGAAAATATTTGCAAATAATGCATCAGATAAGGGTCTAATATCTAAAATATATACAGAACTAATAAGGCTTAATGACAAAAAAACAAACAACGCAATTATAAACTGGGCAGAAGAACTACATAGGCACTTCTCCCACGGAGAAGTACAAATGGCCAGTAGACATATGAAAAAATGCTCAACCTCATTAGCTATCAGGGAAATGCTAATAAAAAAAAATGAAGTATCACCTGACACCTGTTTGAATGGCTATTATCAACAAGACTACAAATAACAAGTGCTGGTGAGAATGTGGAGAAAAAGGGATTCCGGTACACTGCTGTTGGGAATGAAAACTAGTACAACCACTGTGAAAGACAGTGTGGAGTTTCCTCAGAAACCTGGGAATGGAATTCCCATTTGACCAAGCAATCCCTGTCCTGGGGTTCTACCCAAAAAACCTGAAAACCTTTGTCCACAAACACTTATGTCCCCCAATGTTCATTGCAGCACTGTTCACAGTGGACATAATATGGAAACAAACAAAGTGCCCTGCGACAGATGACTGGATAAAGATGCTGTGGTACATATCCACAATGGAATATTATTTAGCTATAAGAAAAGATGAAATAGTGTCATTTGCAACAAAAAATGAACATGAGCTGTGAACTCTCTCCATATACAGAAATTAACTCGAAATGGATTAAAGACCCTCATATCAGACCTGCAACAAAAAACTGTATAGAAGAAAACTTTCGTATTAAACTTATACACCAGGACTCCAGGAAGACTTCATGAACCTGACCTCAAAGGCAAGGGAAGTAAAAGCAAAAATAAATGAATGGCATTTTATCAAACTAAAAAGCTTCTGCACAGGAAAATGAACCATGAAGAAGGCAAAGAGTCAGCCAACTGAATGAGAGAAAATATTTGCAAATAACGCATCAGATAAGGGTCTAATATCTAAAATATATAAAGAACTAATAAGGCTTAATAACAAAAAAACAAACAAGGCAATTATAAACTTGGCAGAAGAACTGAATAGGCACTTCTCCCACGGAGAAGTACAAATGGCCAGCAGACATATGAAAAAATGCTCAACCTCATTAGCTATCAGGGAAATGCAAATCAAAATCACAATGAGGTAGCACCTCACACCTGTTTGAATGGCTATTATCAACAAGACTACAAATATCAAGTGCTGGAAAGGATGTGGAGAAAAAGGGACTCCGGTACACTGCTGTTGGGAATGAAAACTAGTGCAACCACTGTGAAAGGCAGTGTGGAATTTCTTCAGAAAACTGGGAATGGAGTTCCCATTTGACCCAGCAATCCGTCTCCTGGGGGTCTCCCCCCATAAAATGAAACCTTTGTCCACAAAGACTTATGTCCCCCTATGTTCATGGCATCACTGTTCACAGTGGACATAACATGGAAACAAACAAAGTGCCCTGCGACAGATGACTGGGTAAAGAAGCTGTGGTACATATACACAATGGAATATTACTCAGCTCTAAGAAAAGATGAAATAGTGTCATTTGCAACAAAATGAATGAACCTGAAGGTCATCATACTTAGTGAAATAGGTCAAATGGAAAAAACAAAAAACTCTATGATTTCACTCATGGGGAATATAAAACTGAAAGGAACAAAGAGATAAGAAATGAACAAACAAACAACCCATGGACATAATCAATAGTTCAATGTTTATTTGGGAATCAATGGGTTAGGGAGGGGAAAAAGTGGAGGGGGTGTGGGAAGATGGAGGGAAAGCTAATTATAAGGTGATGGAAAGGGAACACACACTGGGTGGTGAACTTATTATACAATAAGTTGACAATGCACTGTAGAATTGTATGGATGAAACCTATGTTATCCTTGCTAACAGATGTCACCCCAATAAGTCTAATAATAAAAATGAATTTTAAAACTTTTCTCCAATGTTATAGAAGTAAAATATCCAATGAGCTTCATATAAGGCAGGCCTGACCAACCTGTGGCCCAGGATTGCTTTGAATGTAGCCCAATACAAATACTTAAAAGGTAACAAATTGTGTCATTTTTTGTTCTATCTTATGAGCTATTGTTAGTACTACTGTATTTTATGTATTTCCCAAGAGAATTCTATTTGCCATGTGGCCCAGAGAAGCCAAATTGTTAGATACCACTCATGTAAACAATTGTCCTTTAGTGAAAGTGATTATTCAAAACAATGGCTTAACTTAACACTTCTATTCTACTCAAAGTTATGTTAGTCCTCTGCTTTTTGGTAAATCTTGATGATTCTTTGGCTTTTTCTTAAGAAAATGCTAAAAGATGACAAACTTCTTTTATTGAAATTTGATTCTTCACAGAAATAGTGGCAGGTTTTAATTCAATTTGAAAGTTGAAATAAAGTCAGATGTTAAATGAAATCCAGCATAGTGATTGTTTTTATGTGTCCCACATGTTCTGAAGAAGGAATGTGAATTTAGGCAGATGATAGTGATTAGACAGCAAAAGAGTTAATACAAATAAACTTGAGGGGCTAGCAGGAACCAAGTTAAAGTGAGCTTAGTTAGCTACAAATAAAAGAATTCATATGGCTACTGCTCTGTCTACAGTGAGCCTGATCTCGGAAAATGAGCTTACCTGAACTTGGCTAGCTTTAAGGAAAGGTTTACTGTGGCCTGATTCTACCTGTGATTTCTTACAGATGACCACATCTTGATATTGAAGAATCTGCCTGTATATTTTCTGTATAAAAAGAGCTAACACAAAGTTCAAGGCAACTGTGTTCCTTGGACCCTGCTACATTAATCTGCCATGCCCATACTTCTCTCTTTGAATAAAACATTCCAACTTGGATTTTCAGATCCCTCATGCACTTTTCACATTCTGTCAATAGTCAGGGGCATCCAATAACCAGAAGAGAAGACATTACATGAATAACGGTTGCTGGTTCCACAAATTAAATATAACCTTTTATTTTTGTTGATGTTCATAAAATTCTCTTCAATGCTTGGATTTTGTAGGGCAAGATGGTGACTGGATAAGAGGTCCCTAAAGTCTCTCCCAGAAAACACAATTGAAAGGCCCCCAGGATCCAAGAAAGAGGACTCGGAGTAAGAAAAAGAGCAGCTGAGAATTACATGTATTGCAAGTAAAGACCTGAAGCTTAGAGAGAACTGGGCGAGTCTGAGAGAGGGGAGGGATCAAATACCGATTGCAACAGGACCCGATCGGTGGTGACCATCCAGGAGCAGTGCAGTGCATGGGAGGGTGAGAGGACAAGAGGTGACAAGAGGAAAAGCCTTAGGAAAGTGGCATAACAGTGGGAGTGATTGGGGAGCTGGGCTGGAGAGCTGGAATTGGGAGCAGCGAGTTGGGGACAGAGTTGGGAGCCAGCCTCTGTAACTTTTGAGTGTTAGAAGGGCAGAGCAAGGACTCTGAACTGCACAGACGACATTGTGGCACTAGGCTCTCTTGGGAAACACAACGCAGGCACGCACGGTTCCTGCGCAGGCCTGGGGTTCCTGGTCGCAGCCCGCAGTTCCTGGTAGCGGCTCACTGCGGGGGCTAGCAGCCTGCCAAGCAGACATCGCCCGACCCCTGCAGTAGGCTGCGGCTTCCCCTCCTGCCCGCTGTGAGTGTTGACCTGCTGCTTGCGCTGCTCATGAGGCTCCTGCATGGGGCTACAGTTGCCATACCACCCGCTGCAGACACAAACTGGCTCCCTTTCTACCGCGGGGTCAAAACAACATCGTCGGTTTTGTGTGCATGCCTGGATCCTAAAATTAGTTTCAGTCCACAGACTCTGCCCCAACACTTGGTCGCTGGAGCAGGCCTGGAAAGAAAGCCGGTTTTTATAGCATTAGCCCCAGCCAGCAGGAGCAGCCTCGGCCCACATCACCCAGCTTCCCCAGCATAGGGCAGAAAGAGGAGTTGTGCCAGTGTGCCTTTTCTTGCCATCTTACCTTTCCTATAGCCTCCCCAACCAACAAAATGCAGGAAGTGAAGGGACCATGTCAGATGTACACTGACTCCATATGTAGCAGGAGACCCGAAATAATAAATATACAAACCCTCTCTCCTCAAACTTGCCACCCACAGTGCGACCTTGTGTCTTCCCTACACCAAGACTCCACAAAGTACCAATCTGGGCTTTCGTGCACTACTACTGAACATAACTCACTCATGTCAATGAGGAAGAACCCAGCATACAGGATGAATTCCTTAAAACAAAAACTCCTCCAAAATATCAAAATATTTATCAACACAGCTTCTTAGACCTAGAAGTTTCTGGTATAAGTGACAGAGAATTTCAAGTAGCCATTCTAAAGAATCTGAGAGAAATGAAAACATACTGGCAGAGCACCATGACTGATTTAAACAACATAAATAAGGAGATGAATGACATAAATCAAAACTCCATGAACAAAAGGAAGAATTTAACAAAGAAATTCAAACCCTAAGGAAGATTGAGATAGAAATGTGAGAGATAAATAGGACAATAAAAGAAGTGAGACACTGAATACTGCCATAGGAAACAGGGCCAACCTCATGGAAGAAATAATTGTTGATATTGAAAATCAGAACATGGAAACAGCTAAGAAAGAGGAAGGAAGGGAATATAGAAGCAAAATGATTGAAAAAATTCTGCAAGAACTATATGACTCCATGAGAGAAAACAACATCAGGATAATCGAAATCGAAGAATGGGTAGAGCATTCTACAGAGAGCACACTCAAACAATTACTAGATGAGAAATTTCCAAACCTATGGAAAGACATGGAACCACAGGTAGAAAAAGAAAACAGGTCCCCTGGAAACCTGGACCATGACAGATCTTCTCCAAGACACATGGTACTAAAGATATCGAAAACTAAAGAGAAACAGATAATTCGCAAGGCAGCCAGGGAAAAAAGAACTATAACTTTTAGCGGAAAACCCATCAGGATGGCATCCTGTTTCTCAGAAGAAATGCAGCAAGCCAGAAGAGGGTAGAATCCAATATACAAAAACTGAAAAGAGAGTAACTTATAACCAAGAATAATTTATCCAGCAAAATTATTTTTCACATGTGAAGGTGGAATATAGACCTTCTCAGACACAGAGAAGCTGAGAGAATTTGCCAAGACAAGGCCAGCACTCCAATAAATACTGAAAGAGGGTCTTCGACCTGAAACAAAACATCAGGAAAAATGGAACACAGTTGGGGAAACAGGAAAGAAACAAAAACAAAACAAATCAAACAAAGAAATAAGTAATGGTCACAGGAAATCCTCGTATATCAATCATCACTCTAAATGTTAACGGACCGAACTCAACAATATAAAGACACACAGTGGCAGACTGTATTAAAAAACAGAATCTATCTATGTGCTGTCTCCATGAAACCCACCTCAGCCATTCGGACAAACACAGACTCAGAGTGAAAGGATGGGAAACAATACTTCAACCAAATGGTGACCAGAGAAAAGCAGGAGTTCCCATACTTATACCTAATGAAATCAACGTCAGGTTAAAAGGGATAGTAAAAGACAAGGACAGACATTACATAATGATAAAATGCACAATACAGTAACAATAATACTTGAGACAAATTAATATATATGCTCCTAACCAGGATGCAACAAAATAGACAAAGAAACTACTAACAGATTAGAAAGGAGAAACTGATGAATACACAATCATTGTGGGAGACATAAACACTGCACTTACAGCCATGGACAGATCAACCAAACAGAAAATAAATAAGGTAACATCAACACTGAATGACACATTACAGCAATTGGCCATAATTGATATTGGCAGGACACTTCTTCCAGCAAAAGGAGACTATTCCCTCTTTTCTAGTGCACATGGAATATTCTCAAAGATATCCCACATGCTGGGACACAAAAGTAGCCTCAGCAAATTCAAGATGATTGAAATTATACCATGTGTGTCCTCAGACCACCATGCTTTCAAATTGGAGATCAACTGTAAAAGGAAAGCAGAAAAAAACACCTGTACATGGAGATTAAGAACAGATCATTTAAAAAGGACTGGATAAAAGAACAATAAAAGGTAAGATTAAAAAATATATACAAATTACTGACAATGAAAATACAACATACCGGAATTATTGGGACACAGGGAAAGCAGTGATAAGAGAAAATTTATATCAATACAGGCCTGTCTTAAGAAACAAGAAAAATCACAAG
Organism: Lyroderma lyra; assembly: GCA_004026885.1. Taxonomy (NCBI): domain Eukaryota; kingdom Metazoa; phylum Chordata; class Mammalia; order Chiroptera; family Megadermatidae; genus Lyroderma; species Lyroderma lyra. The sequence goes on from PVJL010020913.1 coordinate 9,912, forward strand.
GAAACACCTTAACATACCATCCTAAAAAACTAGAAATAGAAAAGCACACAAATCCCAAAGTCAACGGAAGAAAGGAAATAATAAAAATTAAAGCAGAGCTATACCAATTAGAGAACGGGAGGACAATAGAAAAAATGAATATTACAAAGAGCTGGTTCTTTTAGAACGATAATAAAATTGACAAGACCTTGGCGAGACTAATCAGAGGATGAAAAGAAAGCAAACATATATCCAAAATTAGAAATGAAAGAGGAGAAATTACCACGTATAACACAGAAATACATAGGATTATAAGAAAAACTTATGAAGAAATTTATGCCACTGAATTTAACAACCTAGTAGAAATGGTCAAGTTTCCAGAACCTTATAGCTTACCTAGATAGAACCAAGAAGATCTCCATAATCTAAATAGACCAATTCATAGTGAAGAGATTAAAATGACTATCCATAATCTCCCTAAAGGCAAAAGCCATAGACTAGATCGTTTCACCAGTGAGTTTTACCAAGCATTCAAAGAATAATAAACAAATATCCTCCTTAGAGTCCTCCAAATAATTGAAGAAGAACCACTACTTCCTAGCTCGTTCTATGAGGCCAACATTCCTCTAATACCAAAGACTGGCAAAGACAATTAAAAGAAAGAAAACTATAGGCCAGTATCTCTGATGAACAAAGATGCACAAATTCTAAACAAAATAATAGCAAACAGAATGTAGCAATGCATCAAAAAGATCATACCTCAAGGTCAAGTGGTATTCATCCCAGGAGCACAAGGATGGTTCAACATATGAAAATCAAACTATGGGATACACCAAATGAACAAAATCAAAGATAAAGGATGTATGACCATTTCCCATTGATGCAGAAAAAGCTTTCAACAAGATACAGCATTCATTTATGTGGTCAAAACACAAACTACAATAGGTATAGAAGGAAAGCATCTCAACATCATAAAGGCCATATATGACAAGGCCTCGGCTAACAGCATACTCAATTGGAAAAAGCTGAAGCCTATTCCTTAAAATCAGGTACAGGACAGGGGATGACCAATGTCACCACTGTTATTGAATAGAGTAATGGAAGTTCTAGCCACAGCAATCAGGCATGAGAAAGGAATCAAAGTTTTCCAAATTTGAAAAGAAGAGGTCAAATTGTCACTACTTGCCGATGACATGACGCCTTATATATAAATTCCAAAGATTCTACCAAAAATTATTAGAAGCAATAAACAAATATAGTAAAGTCGAAGGATACAAAGCAAATGTAAAAAAATCAACAGAATTCCTATATACAAACAACAAATCCACAGAAAAATAAAGAAGGGAATCAATTCCCTTTGCTATCAAAACAAAATGAATGAAATACCTGAGGTTTAATTTAGTGAAGAGAGTGTC
>PVJL010020914.1:0-11295 GCA_004026885.1 Lyroderma lyra
TGTGGTGTGTGTGTGTGTGTGTGTGCGTGTGTATGTGTGTGTGCGTGTGTAGTGTGTGTGCATGTGGGGGGATATGTGTTTGCGCATGTGTGTGTATGCATGCATGTGTGTGTGTGCATGTGTGTGTATGTGTGCGTGTGTGTGTGTGTGCATTTGGGTACACATACATGTGCATACTATATATATCTGGCGCTCCTCCCAGCCAGCAAGGTAACCTGGCAGGTTATTTTACTTACATAGACAGTTACCAAAGAGAATGTCCTTGGCCAAGAAGGAAAACTATATTATTTGTAACCCAGAAAGTTCCGGCTCCTTTATATTTAACAAAAAATGTTAAACTCATCAACTTCCTCTCACATTTCACCATAAACAGCCAGTCTGTGGGGACATCCCATCAGTTCCGTCTCCCAGGTCCCGTTTTCCCAGGTGACAGCCCTGCGGAGTGAGGACGCACTTGCTGCCCCAGAGCCCCCTCCTGGAAGCCGTCCCCACCAGCGTCCTCAGGAACGCGGGGGTCCTGGCAGCCTTCACGGCCGTCCGCCCACCGACCCAGAGGCCCTGCCGCCCTGTCCGGCGTCTGTTCGGCCGCGCTGCACTGCAGGGACCGCAGAGTCCCCTGTCCTGAAAGACTACCCCCAGTGCAGTCGCTCCAAGCAGCCACCTGCTCTCCCGGGCCCCGCGGGCAGGAATTCGGACGGCCCGGTCGGGGCGGCTCGTCCCAGTCTGTGAGGAGGAGGAACCTGGTGGGGGGTCTGCCCTGATACCCCCCAAAGAGTGCGCGTCCTGAAAACCACTGGGGGCGAGATTCGGCCTTCCCACTGCGAAGAGGGACCAGACACAAAAAGAAAAGGAATGGAAGTAAGTGGACAATACAGGATAGCATGTCCATCTTCACCCCTCGGCCGTGACGTCCAGGAGCATCGCACGAACATCTCCATCTGCTGACCGCGCGGTCACCCCACGAGCACAAAACTACTCCCCCCACGACAGCTACACTTTTCTGTATTTTCGTGCCGTTCCCAAATGACCGACAATAAGAAATGTTTTACTTTCATGTAATTATTTAGTTGAATAAAATCTACCACCTTAACTGTAAAACTATAATTACTGTAAAATTGTTCGTCAGTGTGTAGCTGGCTCAAGGACTTCTCTCCATTTACAAGGTTTTTTACTCTGTTTTCCTGGGGCTTGCACGACCGACACCGAAGATGTTTTCTGTACCACATTGTATAACATTTTGTAATAAATTTTTATGTAACTCAATGCCATTAATTCTAATTTATCTATACTTAAATCCAATTGATGCCACGTAAGTATGCTTGAAGTATTTCTTGCTAAAATTCAATATAATGGTAACTTAGTTACCATACAACAAAAATTTTAAATAAAAATGTCTTTTATATACAAAGCAACTCAAAATGTTATTATTAAATGTGTAAAGTGGTAAAAATATCAACTTTTTATTTTTTGTGGGTTTTGACACATTTTGAAAAATATCTTGAAGTCGATGCAGTGAAAGGGTTAATATGATAGTTAAAATAAATGTAAATGGGTTAATTTTTCCAATAAAAGTACAGAGACCCTCATTTTTGGACAACATAAATAAATGCACAAGAATGATTTGTACCCGAGACTCTTAAAACAAGAAGGCCCAGCGGTGTGGGAATGAAGGAGTGGACTGCATCGGAGGGCAGGAACCAAGAGGGAGTTGGGAAAGCAACCTCCTTAGATAAAGTAGGATTTAGGACAAAAATGTTTCATATGGAACAAAGAAAAAATGAACAATGGAGCAACAAGATATAATTATCAAAAGTGTATGTGCTTTACTAGTCTCAAAGTGTATCATCCAACCACTGACAGGGAGATAAAGGAATGAACAAGTGTGACTGGAGATTTTAACATTCCCTGTGAGACACTGAAGAGCTCAAGTAGAATCAACAGATATGGAAAAGTTAAATAAAATCATGAGCTCAAGCTATCATGCATATGATGTATGTACACATGCATACACACATGTGTGCATATACATATACATGTGTGCGCGCACATATACATATATGTACATGTGCACACACGCGTGCACGTGTGTGTGCGTGCACATGTACATGCACGGCCATATGCTTGTGTGTGCATATACATGTGTGCATGTGCATGTGCATATGTGTGCATGCGTGTGCATTGCATATGTGTGTATGTGTGCATGCATATACATGTGCGTACATATGCACGTGTATGTGCCCATGTGTGTATGCATATGTGTGCATGTGTGTGCATGTGTGCACGTGCACTTGTGTGCGTGTGCATATGCATGTGCATTTGTGTACACATGCATATACATATACATATGTATATATGTGCATATACATGTGCATGTGTGTGCGCATGTGTGTATGCATATATGTACGTGTGTGTATACATATGTGCACATGCACATATACATCTTTACTCTTTAGAACTCTCATTTAAGAGACCCAATAAATATTCTTTGGTGCTTTAAAGCAGTTTGAGCTTGGTCTCTGTCATTGCAATCTGAAGAGAACTGGTGAATAAATATGTGGTAAGGAGGGAAGGTGCTAGATTTTAGCAGTGCATGGACTTGGATTTGAATCTCAAGGGCAGCTCATTGAAGCTCCACAGGCCTCAGTTTCCCCATCTGAAGAAAAGTGATAGCAGTTGCCACTCAAAGTGTTGTTGTGATTAAACGAGATGATCCATGGGACGCCCTTGGCTGCTTTTATTCCATGTTTGTCTCATACCAGACTGAGGTCCCCTAGGAGGCAGGACCACGCCAGACTCATCTTTACCCTGAGCTTAGCACCTGGTTATTCAAAGGTGTTGCTGCCCTTGTGCTAATTAAGGGCAATCACAAACATTGATGTAACACCAGCCACATTTGGATATTAAAGAATAAAACCTCCAGGAATTGAACCCAAAGTAATTTGAGACATTGCTGTGTTTACTCAAATTCCCTGGAAAAGCCTCTCATTGGTTAATGGCTTGGGGGAGGGGACCACCGGTGATGAAGGCCACCGGCCTCTCTCTAACCATTAACCAGCAGGGGAGCTGGCAAACAAGACTGAACGGCAGCTGCTCCACTGCCTTACTGTACGCGCACGAGGACCCAGGACACAGGAACCTGAGCTGTCTGCAGACCGTGAGTAACACCTGAGGGCACTCCGTCCTCCTGCTCCTCCAGGCCCCCGGGACATGGCTGCAATGGCTTAACGAGGCGTTGAACTCAGAGTCCCCAGCAGGGATACGAGGCAAACCTGGGCAGGACTCTGCAGAGTCTGCGGGGTGCGCGTGTGGGATTGCTTGCCCCTGACCTCCTGCCTTGCAGGGGTTGACACAGCTCAGAGCTGTCCCCATCCATCACACCACTGGTGCTCCAAAGCCCAGCCAAGCAGCATAACAGCCCCAGAAATGGAGTCTGAGAGCAGAGACTGATCAATGCAATGCAGCGCCCTGTTGTGGGGCACGGGGTGAGAGAACAGGGTGCCCAGTGACACAGAGCAGACTGTGCATTCTCCAGGATCACACAGACCTCTGGTCTGGGTGACCGGGGACAAAAATACAACAGACTGAACGGTCTGTATTCCACCACATGTTGTGAAGTTTCAATGCAGAGGGCCCGCGACTGCTCCTGTCCCACTGGAACCCAGTTGGTGCTGACTATGCCAGTCAGGATGGCCCTTTAAGTGAGGTCACAACGGAGCCACGGGAAGCTTTTCAGAGGAGAGTGACAACAGCAGAGAGCTGCACCTCCCAAACATCTTGCAGAACTTTAATCCCCGTCTTGGAAGATGAACAACAGATGGAGAGTGGGAAGAGAAGGCAGGCAGGAGGACCTTGTGTTTGGGGCACAGCCACCCCACTCCCAGGTGCACTGTGCACAGAGGGGCTCGGAGACAGGTGTGGAGGCGGCCAGGACTAAAGCAAAGCTTTCACTGCAATGTGATAGGGCCCGTGGCAGAGAGAAGCACAGAGGGAGGGCTTCCTGGAGGAGGTGACCTGGGACCTGAGTACCAAAGGGCACAAGGCAGTGAGCCAGCCAAGGCAGTGGGGAGATGGGCCTGCAGAGGGGAGCCGCATGGGGCAAGAGGGGGCAGTTCACCTTTGTGTCCAGCTCCCAGGCCAGAGCCAGCTCCACAAACACTGGGGGACCGAAGCGACCCTGCCCCCTGATAGCCAGCGTGCTGTGGCTGAGACTTCAAGAGGTGACATGGGAGGCTGGGGGCAGGGCTGTCACCAGGGACAAGGTCATGGGGATACCCTGGACCACTTTAGTGAGGGTCAACCCTGCAACGGAGCCACTGGAAGCTTTTCAGAGGAGAGTGACAATCAGCATGAGTTTTAGAAACATGTGTGCAGCTGCAGAGGGGAGAATGGGGTGGAGGGAGCTGAGCAGAAGGCCAGGAGCCCAGGTAGGGAGGGGTGACTGCGAATCCCGGGTGAGTGATGAGCCCCAAACTTGGCTGTGTTTAGAGATTGGGGAGGAGACAAACACCAGCAATCGGAAAGCTGAGTGGGCGACGCCTGGGGTAGGTATTAGTACACGAGTTTTATTTGTCTCCGACATTTAAGTCTTTGACTCATTTTGAGTTAGTTTTTATACTGTGGTGGAACGTGAGGGTTCAGCTTCACCCTTTTGCATGTAGACCTCCAGCTTTCCATTTGTTAAAAATGCCTTTCCCTCAACCATAAGGAAAGATGAAATAGGGCCATTTACGACAACATGGATGAGACCATCATTCCAAGCAAATAAGCCGGAGAGAAAAAAACCAAAAACCATATGATTTCACTCACTTTTGGAACAGAGCTAAAAGCAACAAAGAAACCGAAATTCGTGGACACAATCAATAGTTTAGGGGTTAGAGGTTATCTGAGGGTAAGGGGGCAGCGGGTGGGAGAGAAGGGACAGGGTCTCAAATACACAGTGATGGCAAGAGACCTGCCTCTGGGTGACGCACACGTACACAACACGCAGACGGTGTATTGTGGAATGGCACACCTGGAACCTATGTCATTTTTACTAACCAATGTCACCCCAACAATTTTAACAATAAAAAATGAACAAAACCCTCCTTTCCCTCAGGGAATGGTCTTGGTACCCTTGCTAATTTCTGGCCTTTCTCTTCTGGTCTTTTCTACTGGTCTCTATATGTCTGCCTTTATGCCAGTACCACATGGTTTTGACTATTGTAGCTTTATAGTACATTTAGAAATCAGGAAGTGTGAGAACCCCAACTTCATTCTTCTTTCTCAAGACTATTTTGGTTATTCAAGGTCCCTTGAGATTCTATATGAATTTTAGGGATGGATTTTTCTATTTCTGCAAAATACATCATTAGGATTTTGAGAAAGATTGCATTGAATCCGTGGATTTCTTTGGGTAGTATTAACATGCTCACAACGTTAAGTCCGCCAATCCGGGAACACAGGATGTCTGCCCACTTGTGTGCAAGGGCTGCCAGGAAAAACTCCAGCCATTGGTCATGTGATGAGAATGGCTACATGGCTGGATACGTCCTAGTCAGCCCTGATATATCTTCTCTAATTTCTTCCAGCATTGTTTTTGTTTTAGTGTTAAGTGTGTTATTCTTTACTGTTTCCTTCCCTCCGTTACCTCACCCCCACTCTCTTGCACAGAGTATTTATTTCCCATTCATTCAGTTTTATACTTTTGTCTTTGGATCTAAAATGAGCCTCCTAATCAGCAGACAGATCATCTTTCTGTTAACTCATTCTGCCAATCTATGTCTTTGGACGGAATAATTTTATTCATTTACATTGAAAGTAATTACTAAAAGAAGGGACATATTTTTGCCAATTTTTATTTGTTTCCTATGCCTTATAGCCTTTCTCCTTCATTTCCTGTAGTACTGTGTTATTTTGTGTTCCATTGATTTTTTCGCAGCAAAACCTTTTAATTCCCTTCTCGCTATTTTTATAGTTACCAAGAAAATTACATTTAACATCCTAACATTATAACACTCTCATTTTTATAACATTCTAATTTGAATGTATGCCAGTTTAATTGCAATAGCATTCAAACACTCTGATCATATATAGCCTTGTCCTCACATTCTTTCAGTCACATAAGTCACAAATTACATCTTTATTTATTGTGTGTCCAAAAACATAAATTAAGGATTGCTTTTTATGCATTGGTCTTTTAAATCCTATAGAAAATTAAAAGTGGAGTTGCAAACCAAAATTATAATAATACAGGCCTTTAGAATTGCTCATGTATGTACCTTTACCGGAGACCTGTATTTCTTTATACTCGCTAGTGTCCTTTCATTTCAAATAGAAAGCCTCCGTTTAGCATTTCTTGCAGGGCAGGTCTAGTTGTAATGAATTCCCTCAGTTTTTGTTACTTGGGACCGTCTTAATTTCTCCCTCATTTTTGAAGAACAGTGTTGACAGATATAGAATTCTTGGTTGACAGTATTTTTCATTCAGTACTTTGCATATAATGATTGGGTGGATACTGGAACGTTCTGAGACTCTGTTTCTGCTTACCTAACCTCAGAATAATTGTCTACTTTATGAGTATATTGTGGGAGTTGGCTGAGAAAATATAGGCAGAAGCCCTAGGTCCGTGTTGGGCAGCTGGTAGGTACTTGGTACATCATCCCAGCACAACTCATGCTTTTTAGATGAGGAAATTAAGGCCCAGAGTCCAACGTGGAGGAAGCACCTGGGGCTTGAACGGCATCCTCAGTGGGGTCTCCTGCCTGCCGTTCCACCATGCCCTGGGGGCCCCACATCATCTAATGAGCAATTCTAATTTCGCAGGGCCCAGCCATCCTGGACAATGCTTCTCATCCTGCACACCTGTCTGCTCTGGTTGTCCGCCAGTGGCCTCTGGACTGTCCAGGCTAAGGACCCCAGTGCTGATGTGAGCACGAGAAGCCATCACAGGGACCTGGCTCCAAACAATGTTGACTTTGCCTTTGGCCTATATAAGCACCTGGTGTCCACAGCTCCTGGCAAGAACATCTTCATCTCCCCCGTCAGCATCTCCATGGCCTTGGCGATGCTTTCCCTGGGCGCCCGAGGTCACACGCGGGTCCAGATCCTTCAGGGCCTGGGTTTCAACCTCACCAAGATGTCTGAAGCTGAGATCCACCAGGGTTTCTGTTACCTTTACCATCTCCTCAGGGAGTCAGACACTGCCTTGGAAGTGACCATGGGCAACGCCTTGTTCCTAAATCAGAGCCTGGAGCTTCAAGAATCATTCTCAGTAGACACCAAGCGTTACTATGAGTTGGATGCCTTGACTACAGATTTCCAGGACTTGGGCAGAGCCAGCAGACAAATCAATGAGTATGTCAAGAATAAGACACAGGGGAAAATTGTGGATTTGCTCTCAGAGCTGGATAGCCCAGCCATGCTCATCCTGGTCAACTATATCTTCTTCAAAGGTACCTGTACCCTCCCGTTCTGACAAGACCCCATCCACTATCACCAAGAAATAATAACAGCTAGTGAAACCCAGGGCACCCTCTCGGGCAAAGTCTTTCATTTTACAAAGTACCTGCACATCTGTGAGTCTCTATTTTCACCATAATCCTATTAAGAAGTGGAATTACAGAATCCTGTAAAAGATGAAAATGACACCAGAATAGTTGGCGACTTCCCCTAGCTCTTACAGGTTGGTCGAAGGCCCCAAACTGTGACCCTGAACAGTCTGGCTGCCCCACAGTCTGCAAACATTGGCTGAGTCCAGCATGTGAGTCAGGCACGGGGCCAGGCGCTGGAAGTAGAGCCTAAAACCAGAGCGACCTCCGAATTCTCGGGGTGCCTGAAGCCCTCCTGTACACATTTAGCACATGCTCACAGCCAGCTCTGACTAGGTCCCACCCACACCACACTTCAGTCCCTCCTCACCAGTTCAGAACAAGTTTTCCAAAGCCCCTGTTCATAAAAATGACCAGAAATATGTGTTCAAATGATAGGTTTCAGATCCCATGCTAGACCTACTGTAGCAAAACCTGCTCAGTAAAGTCCTAGAATTTATAGTTTTAACAAGGAACCCTTTCCTAATCATTTTAATCATCAGACAATTTGGGGATATATTGTCCTTGAGAATAAAATCTAAACTCCTTAGTTCTCAGCCTCCGTCCACCCTCAGGGACATTTGGCAATGTCTGGGGATAGTTACGGTTGTCACAGCCAAGGGTGGGGCAGGGCATGCGACTGGCATGTATTGAGTAGAGGCCAGGGACGTTCCCAATCACCCTGCAATGCATAGGACGGCCCCCACGGCAATGTCTGCTGCAAATGGCTGCAGTCCCAAGGTTGAGAAACCCTGGCTCAGAGGTGTCTGCTTCTCTGTTCTCTGCAGCCTCATGTCAACATTTTACACACACACACACACACACACACACACACAATGTCTGATGACACCGAAATTCTTTCGTGGCCTTGAGTTTGGCTGTCCCATGCATGACTGTATGAGTTCCCTATTGCTGGTGTAACAGTTTTCCGCCGACTTGATGGCTTCAAACAAGGCAAATTTATTTTCTTACAGTCCTGGAGGTCAGAAGTCCGCAATGCGTCCCACTGGGTTAGCAAAGCCTGTTCCTCCGGGAGGTCTGAAGTTCTAAGGAAGAATTTACTCCTGCCTTTTCCACCTTCTAGAAGCTGCTTGCACTCCTTGGTTCACGGCCCCTTCCCTCTTCAAGGCCGATAGTGCATTGCACCAGTGTCCGCGTCGGTCTCCGTGCCTCCTTCCTGACTCTGACCCTCTCGCCTTCCTCTCCCACTTTGAAGGACCCTGTGATTACATTGGGCCCACACAGGGCGATCTCACCTCATGTTGCGTCACGCAGCGAGAGCACCCTTATCGGCTCTTGCGAGGTAACATAGCGCAATCACGCGCGTGGACGTGTGGGGCGGGGGGCGTTCTCCCTGACACAAAGCCCATGCCTGCTCTTTCGGTCCCCTGAGCCCTTTCTCGGCCTATCTGACGGCCTACAACTTCTTCCCATCTTTCAAATCTTGGCCCAAGAGTCACCTCCTCCCTGAAGCCTCCCCCGATTCTCTCAGGGGAGTCCCTGCTTCTCTCTCTCTTATGCACCCTCTGCAGTATTCCTTCCCCTCCTCATGGTAACCATTATCTTGTCAGAACTTGTAACCCTGAGCCCAAGTGGTTCGGTTTCGGTGAAGCAGTCACCTTCAAAGAAGTATGGATGACACAGAAGAGTGAGTCGTGCCACCAGTCAGCACGTGTCTGTCAATACTAAGGGTCGTCCCATCACGGCCCCAGCACAGACTCCCCAGGAGCACTTCTCTGCCTCGCCCAGCGTTCACCCAGGGCCCCCCAGTAGCCCACTCCCCTGCTCCCTCCCCCAGCTCTGGACTGCCCAGGAGGACCGAGCATCTTGGTAGGCCCTCCTCCTCCTGCCTCAGTGGGGTCTTTCTCTGTGCACTCTCCATCGCGAGCCTGGGAAGCCCCCGGCAGAGGCCGCCCTCCTTGGGAGGGTAGTGAGGGCAAGGCACGGCCAGACAACGGCGCGTCTCCATCTCCCCGGCTCTACTGAGCTACAATTGGCTCACAACATCGTGCAGGTTTAAAACGTGAACTGCGACGATTTGATACGTGTCCCTATTGGGAAACCATCACCGAAACGAGGTCGGTTAGCACATCCATCACCTCACACAGTTACCTGAGCAAGAATTGTAAGGCCTGCTGTCTTAGCAACTTTCAAGCATACAACAGAGTGTTGTTAACTGCAGTCAGCAAGCGGTGCACTAGACCCCCGTAAGTCACTCCGCTCACACCTGGAAGCGCACACCTCTGACCGCCTTCACCCATTTCTCCCCTGGTGCCCCTGGAAGCCATCGTTCTCTGTCTCTAGGAATTCTCGATGTTTAGATTCCACATGGAAATGAGACCATACGGTATTCGTCTCTCTCTGACTGATTTCACTTAGCATCATGCCCTCAAGTTTCTTCCATGTCGTCACTAATGGCCAACATTCCTTTTTATGGCTGCATCATATTCCATTTTGTACGATCCACGTTTCTTTATCCGGTCGTCCAGGATGGACATTTAGGTCGTTTCCATGTCTTGGCTGTGCTGAGCATGGGAACGCCAAAACCTCTTTGAGATCGTGACTCCATCATCTTCAGATAAGTCCCCGGAAGGAAGGTTGCTGGGCCAGATGGCAGTTCTATTTTTAACTTTTGGAGGACTCTCCACACTGGTTTTCACGGCGGCTGCATCAATCCACACTCCCAGCAGCCGTGCACTGAGGGTTCCTTTCCCCCACACCCTCACCAACTGCCGTGGCTTCTTGTCTTCTGGGTGGCAATAGTGCTAAAGGTGGGAGGTGGCATCGAATGGCAGTTTTCATTTGCATTTTCCTGGTGATTAGTGATGTGGAGCACATGTTCACATCCCTGTGGACCATTTGAAAAAATACCAATTCAAGTCTCTTGCTTATTTTTTATTAATAATTGTATTCTTTGTTGTTTGGGGCGGGGGTTGCTGTTGAGCAGTATGAATTTCTTATGCATTTTGACTATTAACCCCTTATCCAATATGTGACTTGCAAATATTTTCTTCCTTTCTGTAGGTTGTCTTTCCATTTTGCTGATGATACCTGTCACCGTGCAGAAGCTTTTTGGTTTGATGTGGTCTGACATCTTTATTTTTCTTTTGTTCCTTGTGGTTTTGGTATCATATCTAAAAAATCATCACAAAAATTCTTCTTTGTTTTCTTCTGAGAGTTTTATGGGTTCAGGTCTTATTTTTAAGTCTTTAATCCATTTTGAGTTAATCTTCATAAGTGGTCTAAGTGTGCAGTTTCTTTCTTTACTTTTTCTTTTTCTTTTTTTTTTTTTTCTGGAAATCTCAAGCAACTGGCAAAAAAAATCGGAGAAATAATGCTACATCTATCCAACATGGGTGCTGCTTAACTGAGAGTTTATTTACATTTGTCTGGTGTCTGCCCATCCCCATGGGTGCTGCTTAACTCAGAGTGTCCTCTATCTCGTTTTCCCAACACCGTTTACTGAAGGAACTCCCTTTGCCCCATTGAGTGTTCTTGGCTCCCCTGTCAAGTACTAGTTGACTGTATGGGCTTTCAATGGGTCTGTTCCGTTGTTCTGTGTGTGGTTTGATGTAGTGCCGTACTGTTTTGGTGACGATAGCTCTGCATGTGGGTTTATGTGGTACCGTACTGTTTTGGTGACAATAGCTCTGCGTGTGGGTTTATGTGGTACCGTACTGTTTTGGTGACGATAGCTCTGCATGTGGGTTTATGTGGTACCGTACTGTTT
>PVJL010020915.1:0-11296 GCA_004026885.1 Lyroderma lyra
GCGTGTCCGTCGTTCCGTCCGACGGGGCCGCAGCTGCTCAGCGACAGGCGTGTCCGTCGTTCCGTCCGACGGGGCCGCAGCTGCTCAGCGACAGGCGTGTCCGTCGTTCCGTCCGACGGGGCCGCAGCTGCTCAGCGACAGGCGTGTCCGTCGTTCCGTCCGACGGGGCCGCAGCTGCTCAGCGACAGGCGTGTCCGTCTTTCCGTCCGACGGGGCCGCAGCTGCTCAGCGACAGGCGTGTCCGTCGTTCCGTCCGACGGGGCCGCAGCTGCTCAGCGACAGGCGTGTCCGTCGTTCCGTCCGACGGGGCCGCAGCTGCTCAGCGACAGGCGTGTCCGTCGTTCCGTCCGACGGGACTGTCTCACCCGCGGCTGCGCCTGAGCAGCTCTGAGCCGGGAAGAGGCGGACCTTGGCGACTACGTGCCCAGCCAGCCCACCTGGCTTCAGTGAAAAGCTACGGCGCGCCGTAATACGAGCCGGAGAGAGGCATCTAGAACAGTCCATGGCTCTAAGGGGTGCGGACACACGTGCCCCGGCTGCTGCGGCCCGTGAGCCCACCTGCGGCGTGCGCTGCCTCCCAGGCCCGGGGCCGGCTGGCGGAGCTCACGTCCCTCGCCTGGTGTCTGGCCGGGCCCGAGACACGCCTGCCCGCGGTCTCAGCGGCTGAGCGAGTGCCTCGCGGGGCCACAGCGGGGACCCAGCACACGGCGGTCACCCTGCTGCATCACGTGCGTCCGGTTTCAGCTGTCGTTTTGCAGAGACCTGGCTGGGCAGGCGACCTCAGTCGTTTCCTTGGGGGAGAATGTGACTTCAGAAGCCTGAGCTAACCTTAAGGAACAGTCCCCAAGCAGGGGACACCCAGCCCTGTTCCTCTCCTCACTGCTGGTGGCACTCGGGCTTTAGCCCGTGCGTGTCCCCCGTGTCCCGCCGCGTCCCTCTGTTGCTCAGGCACCCCGCGTGTGAAGAAGCCATAGCGGTGCGCGGTGCATCCCGCGGCTCCGCTCTCCCCACGGCCGCGCGGGTGGAAGCTCAGCCCTTGCAGGTGTTTCGGGGGGAGGGGCAGTCAGGTGACCAAGGCTGCTGTGCCGCTGAAAGCAGATGGCCACCGCCCTGAGTCCCCGTCCTCCCCGGTCCGTGCCGTCCTGTCACCCAGCAGGGATGGAGACAGTAGACCTAAATTGTGCGAGGTCATTGCCAGGAAGCGGCCACGTGTCCTGTCACTCTCGGGCTGTCACGAACATGTGGCTGGACAGAGAAGGTGGGACGAGCCTTTGGGACGTGGCCGTGGGAGCGAGGAAAGCACGGCCGACTCTACAGCCTGAACTTTTCTGGACTTCCTGGGCCAACTCCAAACCGAAGCGAAACTCTTCGTGGGCCAGAGAGGACACAGACGTGCGGACGCTCGTCCAGCGCGCAGGCTCCGTCTCGAGCAAGCTCACATGCACCTCACCGAGTGGACGGGGATGACAGCAGGCGTGGGGAAGAGGTGTCGTTTCCGTTGGCACCTGACTTCCTTCTACGGAGGTGACTTCTTCCCTCTAGAACGCTGGAACTCCTCAGGGTTACTGGCTGTGCGGTGGGCACCGACCACGGCCGTCACTTGAGTGCGTGGTGGAGTGTCTCGTGGTCCTCTGTGACCTCAGACCTGTTCGGAGCCCGTGCGGTGTAGCGGAAGACAGTAAGTTAGCCCCATCGCCCTGAGTACCGGGACCTCGGGGCTGTCCCCAGCTCTGGCTGCATGCGTGATCTCGGGCATGTCACCGAACCGACTGACGCTTCCTTTCCCCACCGTAGGAGCGTTATAGAAACAGCACCTGTCCTGGAGACGAAGCGCTCTCTACGCCTCCCCGATACGCTGGGCAGCTGTTCTCACGTACCACCCAGATTGTGCCAGCCTCGGCCCTAGAAACCGGTTCTCAGGGGAAGAGCATGGGACAGTCCCCTGCACAGACCCCTCAGGCCCCTTCCCGGGACTTGCCTGCCCCTTGTCTGGGCCCTGGGGGCCCCGCTCACGTTTAGGGTTGCCTTTGTCACCTGCAGTGGCGCAGACAGGTCTGTCACGCAGTCGGTCCCGTGTGCCGCCGGCACCTGTGAGCTCACGGGGTTCAGGGCTGGGGCTCGGCCGATCCCCGAGAGTGTGAGAAAGGTCACACGCAGAGAACGGCACGAGGCACCTGCGAGCACGCAGAAGGAGGGCTACGCTACACGGCCACAGAAGAACTGTCCGGTGCAGACAAATGCGGAGTGACACGGAGGGAAAACGGTTAGATGCGATCGGATTGCTCGCAGTGGAGTAAGGGGGCCCCAGGCAAAGGCCGGCGGACATGGTGACCTCTCGCTGGACACACGGCGCAAAATGAGGACCCCGACGTTTCATTTTTAAAGGCAGGAAAGTGTGTCGTTCCTCCCTGCTGCTCTCTTCGAGGGGCTCTGAAGAGACCCCGTCTGGAGTATTTGTGTTTGTGTTTACACGTACACACACACCCGCCCCCACGCACGCACATGGAGACACACGGTCACACAGCGTATTCTTCTGTTCCTCAGTGTCCCTGTCCCCACGCAGCCGAGACGCCCTGGCTCACGAAGCTGAGGGGACCTGGCTGGTGCAGGACCTGAGACCTGGGACCCCGTACGGGCAAGCCCAGGCCTCACACAAAGCTCCGTGCTCAGTAGCACCCGATGCGCAAAAGAAGGTCCCTCTGGGCCCCGGGAAACGGGACAAACGTGGGCTGAGTGACAGACCGGCCAACGAAAGACGGAGACTTAGCCGGCTTTTCTGAGTGGCGCTTGGGAGTCCAGACAGAAGACACGGCAGGTTTAAATTTCACTTCCCGGGTAAATCCTGTAGAGGAGATAATTTCTTGGGATCTTAAAATTTGGAGATACAGGGAGAAAAGAAACTTAAATGTCGTCTCGCTTATCCCTTCACAAAACACAGGACACCGTTGACATTATAAGGGTAACAGACCGCCCGGGGCTTCGCGTCTGTGTTGCGGAGATGCTTCCTTGAGTGGTTCTTTGCTTCCAGTAGGGCCCAGGAGAACAGATGCCGGAAACGGTTCTGATGAAAGGACCCAGAAGAACCTGAAAAACCCAGCCTGCCCGGGGGGGCGTGACGTTTGAGGATCTGGGAAAGAAGGTCCGGGGTTCTTAAGTGGCATTTCTCTCTGCACCCTGTTTCCTGTCTGCCGGCCCAAGATGTTTCAGTTAAAAGCAGGAAAAGCCGGCTGCCTGCGGGGGCCGGGGCAGGTTCTGGTCCCTCTGGGTGGTCTGTGTTTGTTAAATATCTAAGTATGAACACGAACATTTTACACCGACAGTGTGAACTTAGCAAAGTCCTAGACTGAAAATACCGACACATTCCAGCAACACTTGGCTGCTCTGCACCAGCTCACGGGCGCCGTCCTGGACCACAGCGCGGCTTTCTCCCTGTCTCCACGCGCCAGTGCCCGTCCTTGTCCACAACCTTCTGGTGGCGGGAAGCAGCGCTTCTATCAAGGACCACCTGCTGCCTTTATTGAGCACGTAAGAGGTTTTCAGCTTTAATCCCAGATTCTGATGGGCTTCGGCGGTGAGCTAAGACTCACCTTGGAATAATTCCATGGTGAAACGTGCAAAACATTCTAGCACTTTCCTTCAGAGATAGAGGCTACGTAACCCCTCACCTTGTGCGACGGAAAAGTTTTCTGGCGTGTTCAGCGTCTTCTAAGCCAGAGCACTTAACGGATTTTCTTTTCTGGTTTAACTTATGGTTCTCGGGACTACCCGGTGTGGGAGTCAGCTCGGGAAGCGGAGCCACTTGAAACTGCTTGGGCGCACACACACGCCGTTTGGGGGCAGAACGGGTGGCCTGGCGGAGGCAAGTGCCAATCGATGTCGGTCGCTTATTTATTCATTTTTCTGTAGCCTGTACACTTGGTCTTGTTTTTTACTGTGCAAATTTGTTAAGTAATAAATGTCATCTGGTATTGTTTTAATTTATGTTTCTTTGATTTATAAAGTGCAGGTGGTTCCTTTTTTTTAAATGTTCTGACACCACTTTCTTCAAATTCATTTTTTATTACAGTTGACAAAAATATTGTATTAGTTTCAGGCAGGCACACCGTAGTGGTGGAACGTTTGTACGCCCATCTGTCACCGTGCAGGCTTACTGTGACATGACTGACCCTACTCCCCGTGCTGACCACGTGTCCCCGAGACTTACGTTCTCACTGCAAGTTCGTACGTCTGCGTCCTCTCCCCCTTTCCAGTCCGACCCTTACCCCCCTCCCCTCTGGCAACGGTCACTTCCTTCTCTGTACCTGTGGGTCCGTTTCTGTGTCGTTTTGTTGGTTTTGTTTGTTAGATTCCACGTAAGTGCTTGCCCTCCTCTGACTGACTTCACTCAACATACTGCCCTTTAGGGCCCTCCGTGGTGTCCAGATTGCCAGACCTCGTCCTCGCTTTCGGCTGAGGTATCCCGTGTGCGCACGCGGCTTTTCTCACTCCCCCGTCAGTGGACGCTTGGGTTGCTGACCACGTCAGCAGGGGCCGCCTCCAACCTAACGGGGTCACAGTCGTCTTCGAGGAGAAGCTTCCCAATGGCCGTGGGCCTGGACGCGTTGCCAGTGGTGGTAAGGTGCTGCCCGCAGCCCTTCGATGACAGTGAGCTCACACGCAGTGCGTCGGGCCCCTCCCCGTGCTTCTGTACGAGACCGCGTCTGAGCCTCCGAGCGAGCAGACCTGCCGACAGTGGCGGGTGGGGACACGGCGGGCCCCGCACCGAGCCCCCGCGGACCCTGCACTCGTCACGCTGTGGTCCTTCCTGGGTGAAGGCAGCACCGTCAGCACCAGCGCAGGGAGGTGATCGGACAGGAAGCCCGTGGTGGCCCGGCGCACTCTCCCCACTGTCACACTTGCGTGGGTCGTGGGTGGTGTAATGCTCCTCTCTTACTGTTTTGGCTGCAGATTCTAAAACTGTGGAAACAGAACACCAGGCACCTTCCCGCCCGGTAGCCCCGTGACACCTCCTCGCCGTCTCCGTGATGATGCTAGTGGAGCGGCGTGTTTGGGTCCCTCGTGTTTCGGGGACACGCATCGTGACGTGCGTCAGCCTGCGAGTGCGCATGCGCCCAGGCCTCTGGGGGGCTTTCCTCAAGCACCAGGCAAACCACCCTGGGGTGGTGTGACACAAAGGAGACTCGTCCCTCTGCATTGACGGTGAGCTCTACACCGTCTGGCGGAACGGGCGGCGTACACGGGCTTCTCTGCTTTCTCTACCGTTTCGCTGGAGGGGCTGTCTGCTCCCTTTCCCTAAAGACAGAACAGTCCGAGTGTCTGTCCACGTGCAGAGGTGACTCGGTAGACAGACGTGGGGAGCTCTGTGGCCTGAGTGCCTTGCAGAAGGGCCCTCATCAATACCGCGTCACCTGGGCGTGAGGGCACAGCTGAGTCCTGTGTCCTCGCGCGCTCTCCTAAGGAAAGGTGGGAAGATGGATAACGTGGCCCGGGGGGACAATCCATCAGCGGAGCTGGTGGATTGCACGGCGAGAAGACAGAACATATGGTGGGTTCGGCGTGACATCACTTGTTTGTCACTGATCGCTCTCTTCTCCGAGCAACAGCAAACGCCCTGGTGTGTGTGATGACAGAACAAATCTGAGCTCTCAGGGAGGGAGACATGGACAAACGGCGCTGTGGCCGGGCTTGGGAGCTGCTCAGTAGCCGTGGTCCCGTCTTTTAAACAGTATTCGATGTGCGTGTGCCACGGAACCCTGGTGGCTCATCCGTCTGGGAGCAGAAAGGCGTTGTGTGTCACACGCATGAGAAATAAAATAGCTATAGAGTAAAAGGACAGCGATGGAGCCAACTCTGGAATACCTAGTCAAAACACAATAGTCAGACCATTCAGCAGATGACAAAGGATCTTGTCACCACAGCAAACTCATAAATTAAAGCATACGAGAGATTTGCTTTGGGTTGTAAGATGTTTGTCCCCGTGGGAGGACATTATCTCCCCTTCCTTCCTGCTTTCTCATCTCCAATATCCACGGCCCCTTTCAACATGCTGTGTGTTTTTCTTACTTACCTGGGGAATTGTCTGCCTCCCCAAGAGAGACCGCATTCTAGAACATGAACTAGTGATTATAACGGACTTGGTGAACATTCATGAAACGAGAGAGAGAGAGAGAGAAAGAGAGAGAGAGAGAGAGAGAGAGAGAGAGAGAGAGAGAGAGAGAGAGAGGAGCACGTGTGGTGGGAAAACAGGGCCCATGTTTTCAGTACCGTTCATGCGGACGGCAGGTCCCCGTGGGGCCCCGTGTTAAAGCTCGGTGTCACCGGGGAGGGAAGGGTGCAAGGACACTGCTCCTCTCTTCCTGGAGAAGAGACGGGCCACATTGCTCAGAGCAGCTCCTGGAAGCATGTGTCACCCTCAGGACGGCTGCTGCCCAGGGTGACAGACGCAGCCTGAGCCCCAGACAATGTGGTAGCCATTCCGGGGTGCAGGTCAGCGTTGGCCTCCTTCCTGTCTCTGACTTGCAGCTGCATTGGACTCGCCAGCGAGACCGTCCCACAGCTCTTCCCAGGCCAGGACGGCTTTGTAAAGAATATCGTTCTTGGGAGATGTCACAAGCCACCTCGCACTTTGACTTTGACACACAGCATCCTTTCTGATAGACAGCCATCCTTTGCCGTGACCGCCCATTTGTCCTTCCGAATCCCTTCCCCTTCCCCTCCAGTCCTCCAGTCCCCTCCCACCTGGCAGCCGGCGGTGTGTCCTCTGTGTCTGTGACTCCGTTTCTGTGTTGGTTCTTCATTTCTTTGTCCTTTAGGTTCCCCACGTAGGTGAGATCACGTGGCGTTTGTCTCTGACTTACTCCACTTAGCACGAGACCCTCTAGGTCCATCACGTTGTCGCACGTGGTTGAGATTTTGTCTTTTATGGCCGAGTGACATTCCGTCGCACGTAGGCACCACCTCTTTCTCTCGGCTTCTGTTGATGGGCATGCTGGTGGTTTCCGCATCTTGGCGATTGTGAACAATGGTGCCGTGGACCTAGGGGCACGTAAACCTTCTCGAATTGGTCTTTCGGGGTTCTTCCGATGAACACCCAAAAGTGGGATCGTGGGGTTACAGGCAGTTTTATGTTCATGTTTTTGGAGAAACCACCATACTGTTTCCATAGTGGCTGCACCGTGTGCCAGTCCCAGCAGCCCTGCAGGAGCGTCCCCTTATCGCCACACCCCTCATCGCCACATCCTGGCCAGCGCTTGCTGTTCGTTTATGGAGTTTTTAAAAACAGCTTAAGATGTCCCTAGTTCCCCGGGGGTTACACGCGGAGACAACGTGGCCCCGCTGGGCGTCCCTGTTACACCGCCACAGCGCTGCGAGGGTGGGTCTGAGGCGGGTGTGCACCAAAGGCGCGGGGCAGAGGCGCAGATTCTGCTGGCGATTTCCAGGGCGTGGCCTTCCGCTGGGCGTGGCGCTGGGGAGGTGTGGCCTTCCCCTGGGTGTGGCTCTGGGGAGGTGTGGCCTTCCCCTGGGTGTGGCTCCGGAGAGGTGTGGCCTTCCGCTTCCATGATGTGGAAGTTCAGGGTCAGAGAGAGAAGTGCTGCTGGGAAAGGCGTCTGGCTGCGCACGTGGCTTAGGTCCAGGTTTCCGACCTGCGTGGCTGCTGGCGCCTCGGAAGAATGAGGGGCAGGGGCCGCCGCCGGCGCTGAGTGTGAGGCTCCCCCGGGAAGATGGAGGACGGAAGGGAGCCCCGCGGCCTTTGCATGAAGCTCCGCCCCTAGGGACCCTCTGCTAGTTGATTGGTCACCCGTGACTCCCACACTCCGGACTCTGATGAAAACGGAGCGCTTGGCTGGAAGAGATCAGAGGCCTCTGCTAACTCCTGGGGGCGGGTTTGCGTTGTCGTCGGGGGTCCCAGGGCAAGAGCAGTTTGTCGCCCGTTTCATCCATCAGCCTGGTCTTTAAATTTCATCTAGGCCGTGCTCACGTGTCCTTAGTCTGTTCATCTGCCAGAATGTGAGGGTGTGTGAGATGTAGAGCCACTGAATACACAGCTTCCGCACGGAACACCCAGTTCGTTCTCCCTGTGTCGTCTGGGATTGTGCTGCTTCCCCTAAATTCAGTGATCTTTCTCCAGGGTTACAAGCCGGAACACGAGTCTCCAGAACGTGGGCTCACGTCACTGGGTGGACGTTTTGGACCAATGCAGCGATCTCGAGTGAGATCTATGAAGAAGTAAAGTGCACACACACACACACACACACACACAGGCACACGCACACACAGGTACGTGTGCGTTATGCGCGTGTGCTCGCGTGTAGGGAGAACCTCTCAGTTACTAAGACTGCATTCCCTAGTCCAAAGATGACAATCCAAAAGGGTATTTTGTATAAATGTAATTGCATTTAAAAATACATGTTTGGTTTGGATTTAACAAAAAGGGGCTGTTTCAAAGTCTATCAAACAACAACCAGTTCACTTAGCTGACATCCTGCTCAGGTCCGGGTGAGACCCTGCTGTGCACTTTTGCTGTGCTGGCTCTTGTCCCCGAGCCATCACCTCCTGGGGGCGTGGCTGGGCTCCGCTCTTCATGGTGTCACCTCCTCTGCCGTCTCCAGATTGCATGATTGAGAAAGTACACGCTGTCATTAGATCCCTTCAACGTCAAACTGTCAGTGCAAAATCGAAACGTCAGACTCTTAATTCCTCACCTTTCCCCGGGACCACGTCTGCTGTCAGTCTCCCCATCGTACAGATGGGACATCGCTCTTCCTTTCCTTGGGGGAAGAGGTGACTGTGTGACTCCTGTCCCCACTCCTGCCACCCTGACCATGGCGTCTTCCTCTCCTGGCCACGCTAGCTGTGGCCCTGGCCTCCTTCCCTGGGGGCTTCACCCTCCCTGCTCCCTCCCATCCCCTGTCTGTCTCTCTCTCTCTCTCTCTGTCCCTCTAAACTCCGTCCCTGTGCCGTCACTTCCTTAGGAGCCAGGTGTAACACAGCCCCGTGCGTACGTGCAGCCTTGTGTGCCCGTGGAAACGGGATGGCGGAGGCGGGGCTTTGCTGGGACTGAGCCCCGCATGGGTGCGGGGCAGGTCAGCGCCCGGGGGTGCCCAGGACGGTCCTTGAGGGTGTGACCCCCCGCACCCATCTTGCTCGCCTCGGCCTTCCCTTCCCTCTGAGGGACCCTGGTCTGCGCTCGGGTGACCGTGACCTGCATGTCCGCAAGACCCTGGGGGGAGTTAGGTGACCTCGTGGCTGCTGGCTGCCTGTCCTGAGGGAGAGACCTCCCATCCCCCTGCCTCTGCCCGGTGGTCCAGCACTAGAACCTGTGAAATGAAGTCTAGCTTGTTCGCTCGTGGGGTGCGGTGTTCGGATCCGTTTGGGCCCTTGCAGCGGGCACTGGAGGGAGGAGGGGAGGCACAGCCCGCTGTCCCAGCCGGCCTTCCCGGCCGCACCTGCAGCACAGCCTCCGTCTGCTGCTCCTTACCTTTGGGCGCGATTCTGCTTTGCGGAGGAACCCGGTGGACACTGGGACACGAAGAGGGCGCGCCCCAAGGCTGGCGAGCGGGTGGACCTCGTCCCCCCCTGGGGGTCTCGGCCTCTCAGCTGCCCCAGGTCGCTGCCTCTCGGCGGGTGTGACTGTGGCAGGGCCCCCGCGAAGGTGGCCCAGTGCACGGAAGCGGGAGGCTCACTCACTGCCGGCGGCCACCGCGTCCTGGGGGATCCGGGCGCCGTTAGGGCTGCAGCGGGCTGCACGGTTCTTACCCTGCCAAGGGCTAAACAGGACACAGACTCCAAAGGGGAGGCCCTCGGGGGGAGTGGGGACACCGCCGGCGGCCGCTGCCCAGATGCCGTTGCGACTCCCGGGGGCCTGAGTCCCCGTCCTCTGCTCCCCAGGGTGGCTGGGGAGGCCGTGTCCCCCTGGCAGGTCGCTTTCTGTTAGAGCAGATAAAACCCAGCGGCACTTGGTGTGGCTTTTCCAAAGTGAAGAGGACATGGTCTTAGGTACCGGCTGTGCTGCGTCCCCGGGCTGAGTGAGGGCTTGGGGTCCACGCGCCCGATGGGGGTCCCGGGGCAGACACAGCCTGGCTGGGGTCGCTTAAGGTGCTTTAACTTAGCGTGCAGGTTCGGTTCTCGAGCCTGAAAGGGCATTTTCAGTTCTGCAGGCTGTTTGCAGGCGCCTAGCCAGAGCCCCTCGTGGACTCCCCTGAGCCCGGTGACCGTGGGTGCTGCCCCGCGACACGACCGCTCGGTGGGCCCGGCACCATGGTGGGGGCGCTGGCTCCCGCCTCCTGGGGTGTCACGTGAAGACCAGAGGGGGCTGGTTGGGAAGACTGGCTGGTGGGCACGCGGGAGCGTCCCCCTCCTCCTGCTCGCGTCCTCTGGGTGTGCTCAGGGTCACTGCCGTGTTTCCGTGGCGCTCGCTCCTTCTTACTGCCGATGCCATCTCCACCGGGGGCTCACTCGGCACCTGGCACTGAAAGACAAGTTGAGAAACAACTGGGCACCGAGGCCCCGCGAGACCTTCCCACAGTCACAGCACCCAGGGTGCTGCCCTGTCCCGTGGCCAGCGTGCCCCCCGGGGCCATCACCCCCCAGCAGCAGTGACACCTCCGAGCAGCAGACACCTCCCAGCAGCACTGAGCCCGGTGCCGCCCACTGCCGTCGGGGCGTGCACCCCAGGGCCGCCGAGCTCCTGAGCGCAGGGCTGGGCTCACGTTTGGGTGCGGTTTTACTCTTCGTGCCGATGCCGTGTGCCTCCCGGATGTCCTGAGTGGATTCACGAGCAGAGGAACGACTGGAGGGGTGCGACGTCACGGGTGGCGTTCGGTGAGTGGGCATTCGCCCCCTTTCAGAGGCCGCCTGCCTCGCGTGAATTCGTCCGTCCCCCGTGGTTAGGATGCCGTGTGCTCTGGGGAGAAACGGAAAATGCGAAACCCGACGGGTGCCGAACACCGACGGGGCCGTGCGGTGGGAGGCCCGGGGCCGGCCCCCGAGGGCGGAGCAGGCGAGGCGCCCGTGCCCAGGCCCAGAGCGGTGCCTCGTGGGGAGACGAGGACGCGGCAGAAGTCGTCTTCGGGTCTGGTGCTCTGAAGGTAAAGCCCTGCTCGAGGACGAATCACAGCCCGAGTCATCACGGAGCGGGAGGACAGGTGGCGATCGCTCGTGTGTCACCAGCAGTATGGCACCTCCACGTTCTTCTTTCATTAGAGCCTTGGGCTCCAGGCATAAACCAAGACCTAGATGCCCACGGCTGTCAGGAAGGAGTGCCGTCCAGTCGTCACCACAGGGCGGGCATTAGCCC
>PVJL010020916.1:0-11295 GCA_004026885.1 Lyroderma lyra
AAAGGTAAAATAGTATCTTTGCAGTAGACAAATCCAACGGACACCACCGGAACTAATGATTCCACTACCAGTAATGCGATGAAGTCACGGCACCTGCCTCTTGTAAAATATAGTGAGAAGAGCTCAGCATCTAAGCTGTGGGATTACTACCGAACGTGCATAACTGGAATCTATCATGGGAAACATCAGACATCCCCCATGCAGCAGGACATTCTACACAGTAATGTATTTATACTCTTTACAGGTACCTATGTTGTGAAATACAAAAAAATCAACAACAAAGAAAAAACCAAAAACACACGAAAACTCTAAGAATTAACTTTTTACAATCTGTGACTCTTCTTCCTTTAGAGCAACTGTCAATATCTAAATAAAAATTGTAGATTACCTAACAGTAGTGAACCAATATTAAGGTTCCAGTTTTGATCCATGTTCTGCAATTAGGTAAGGATTGCCTTGTTTGTAGAAAAGGCACAGAAAAAGATAGAGCAAATGTAGTAAAATGTGCAGGTCTTTAATTTTTTTTATTGAAACTCTGTAGGTCTAAAATTGATTTCAAGATATTTTTGAAATTTTGGTAAAGCAAATAAGACAAAATGTTAATTATGACATATGAAGCAAGATAAAAAATTACTGGTAAACATGTACTATTCTCAAAACTTTAGTTGAAGATTTTCAAAAAATTGTGTTTTTATGAAGATCAAAGTAGATTAATTACATATAAGTCAAGATATAAGTAATAAGA
Organism: Lyroderma lyra; assembly: GCA_004026885.1. Taxonomy (NCBI): domain Eukaryota; kingdom Metazoa; phylum Chordata; class Mammalia; order Chiroptera; family Megadermatidae; genus Lyroderma; species Lyroderma lyra. The sequence goes on from PVJL010020916.1 coordinate 746, forward strand.
TGCTATGTAAATACAAAAATACACTTCAGTTAAACGACACAAGAAAACCGACAAACCCAGAATATGGGACATTTTACAGGACAACTGGCCTAGTCCCTTCCAGAACTAATGTGTCCTGCAAATCTACTCCTAAGTATTTCTCCAGAGCAATGAAAGCATAAGCTCACAAGAGTGAAAAACAAAAACAAAAACAAAAATAAAAAACAACTTGTACACAGAAGTTCACAGCAGAATTACACATTACGATAAAAGAGTGAAAGACCCAAATGTCCTTCAACTCACGAAGTGTAAGCATGTCGTATCCAAACACTGAAATAGTACTCAGCCATGAAAAGGAATGAAGTTCTCATACATGCTATGACTTGGTTAAACCTCAGAAACATTGTGCTAAGTGAAATAAACCACTCACAAAGAACCCATATTTCAAGACTCCATTTATCTAGAACAGCAGTTCTCAACCTGTGGGTCGTGACCCCTTTGAGGGTCGAATGACCCTTTCACAGGGGTCGCCTAAGACCATCGGAAAACACAGCTGGCACCATAATGTCCTTATGCGGACCAGTCACACATGTGTAGAGAGCAGCTACCAATAATTTTATGGTTGGGGGTCACCACAACATGAGGAACTGTATTAAAGGGTCGTGGCATTAGTTAGGTTGAGAACTGCTGATCTAGAATATCCAGAATAAGCAATATACTGACAGGTCAGTGGTGGCCTAGAGCTGGAGGGGTAGGAAGGAGGGATGACAACCAACAACTATATAGGCAATTTGGGGGGGGGGGTCAGAGATATGTTGATGGAAATGTTCTACACTTGACCTTGGTGAGGGCTGAACAACTTTGTGAATTTACTAAAAGCACCAAACAATACATTTCTCATATGTATAATATGGTATCTTAACCATATATCCTAACAAAGAGGTTATTTAAAAATGAAAAATGTGGTGACAGGGAAGGTTTCAGGTCTAGAAAGGAAAAACCAAAAGCAATGTGCAAAACTTTATTGCATTCTGGATAAAAATGCAGTTATAAAAAACATTTGAATATGGACTAGGTTATCAGATAATTTTAGGAGGGAACTGGCATTAATTTCCCACATGCGATAATAGAAAAGTTCCTTGAAAATGCATGTCAAAGTATGCAGAAATGAACAGATGTTATATCTGAAATTGATTTTTTATGGAGTCCAACAAAACAAACAAAATACAGGGAAAGAAAATGCGGCAAAATTATTTGGTCTAAACTATGAATATATTACTAGTGTTTACAACTAAATACTAATTTTGGATTTGATTAAGGTGCCAGCCATTTGAAAGGCATACCAATTCCCAATCATCCCTAATTCATAAACTGTACATATTCTCTAGTTGGTAGAAAGTAATGGTAGAGGACTTGTATTTGCATTATTTATTCTTATTCATTTTAATCAATATTCGAAGACTAGTGAGAATGAACATACACACTGGGTACTGTATCAATTCTTTCATTAGTGATTCTTTTTTTTTTTTAATTCATTTTTATTGTTAGACTTTCATTAGTGATTCTTATTTCACCAGAAGGAGTCAGACATGGTAGGAAATAAAGTTTGACTTACTGTTATTGATATTGGTTTTGGGATTGTAAGTGTCTTCACAAGAGGATACTGCAAGTCCACCTTATAGGGAAAAATAAAATAAAGGACAAACTTATCTTCATTTAATTTTTATATAAGAGAGATGTCCAGAAAAAGTCCAGCCACAAATGCCTATATTTTTCATATTACAAAGCTGGATTTTCTGGACAGTCATCATTTATCAGTGGTACACAGCTAAAAATTATTTGATAATAATTAATGTAACCTAGAGACTCTAAGACTTCCTAGAGAAATACCTACTGGATGCAAACAAACACTAAGAAAAGAACTGAGGGTAATAAATCAAAGAATTGTGTATGTGTGTGTTTGTATGTGTCAGTGTGTGTGTTCCTGTATGTATTTATATATACCAGTACATTTATACATATATACACACACACACACAACACACGTTTATAATTCCAAAATGGTTTTCATAGAATATTTAATTCCAGACTTAATGACTTTGACAGGCTTCTAAACCCACAATTTGAAAACTATATTTAAAACCATGTCACAAAAGTAAGCGTTACAGAATGAATTTCTAATATAGAAATTGAATAGATAAACTAAAATTGATTTTGCAGGTATTTCTCCCAAATGACTTTCTAAATGATTGTGGGGTGCAAAGAAGACATTTTTAAACTATGAAAATATATTAATTGCTAAAAATGTGAAGAAATCTCTCTCCAATTTTATTTTCCTCTATTGCAACTTAAAGCCTAACTGAAAGTCTTACAATTTACATCTAATTTGTAAAGCACTGTTCAGAATTCTAAAGTTTGGAAAGAACTACCTTTATTATCTAAAAACATAACTGCTTATAAATGGTTTGTTGCAACACTGAAACACAGTAAAAACCCCTGTTAGTTTAAGACTGTAAAGCCAAGAGCTTCCCCTCTGTGCAGACTGTCAAGACTGTCATCCTGGGAACACGGCCCTCTCACCCAGCAGCAGCTGTGAACAGCACTGCTTTCCGGGGTTGAGCCTCAGTACGGTTACTAGCTTTTCCCGAAATCCTCACAAGTGTGATCCTACAACTCAATGAGACAATGTGCTATGCAGACTGTTTTGATTACATCTGTGAATCATGAACTACAATATTGTTTTCTAGGCCTTATACTTCCTAGTAACATTATTAAAATTTTATTGGTACTACACACAACCATTAATAAAATTATCATTAATGACAACATCTATTATGGCAAAATTTTGAAATTTTACATCTTGTATAAGCAATCTGATATGAAGTAGGATTCTGAGAAAAGCAGCTAATGGGCTAGATTAATCCCAGCAGAGCAGATAATAATGGGTTGAGTCTATCCTGCCTGATTACAAACCTTTAGGTCATTCTAAACATTGAGAATCAGTAATGTCCCAAGAAAAAACAATTTTTACTTTCTTGTCTGTATTAAAATTGAATAAATAATTGTAATTTAGGAATATCTAAATATGATCATCATATTAAATCAGAGAATGATGATAATTTTAATCAATTAAATCTTTGGGAATTTGGTCTTGTAAAAATTGCTTCCACAAGTAAGGATCTGAGAATCTGATTCCCCAGAAGGACACTTACTCAGCCACAAATGTACTAACCAAAAATATGCCATTTTAACCATGGCTATCGAGCATTTTATTTTTCCCACAGTAACCTCCAAAGCTAATTTTAATGAAACAGAATACACTGAAAATGGTTACCAAGATATATTCTACTAGGTCCAATAATTAACTTTGCAAACTCATTCTAGAGAAAGTGCTATATGCCTCACTGTTGCATCACTATGGTCGCAGATGAAGTACTCCCCTTAAAAAGCTATGCACAGACACCAGTGCCTAGTCCACCTACCAAATAAATTCAATACGTGTATCTGCTGACTTAAAAATACATAATGGAAAATTCCTCACACTTTAAATACATAAATGCTAAAGAAATCATACCTTTTCCTTCTTGGCACCCAAGGTTGTGTTTGTTTCAATCTCACTTTTATCAATAGGCTGAAAAATAAAATACTATTAGAAAAAATGACACACTTTGAAAAACATGACTTTCATTACTAATATACAAACATAGATCTCATTTATAAAGTTTTGAAGTGAACTTACAGAATTTGGAGAAGGAACAAAGTATGGAATTTTTTTTGCATCCTGTTAAGTAAAAATGATGACAAAATTAAAATTTTCACTAATCTCATATGTGGGAACACTCCTGCATCTAATTGTGATTTTTAAAATTTACCAAAAGAGGGCTTGACATCTTCTCTAAACGCTGAAACATCCACTGAACCCTTGAAGCAGGCACAACAAAGGACTGCTCATTGGGTTTTTCAGTTTTTGTAGGTCTTCTGACTGATTCCTAGAAAGTAAAACACCTCATGTTATCTGTAGGAACTGTGAACTCTAAAGCACATATATCAAACCATTTAAATATTCATAAAACGTATATCCAAAGTGAAATAGAATTAATGTGTTTATAGCAACTGATCTGGGAGTGGACTCATTTCTAATATATATTTAATATTTTTTCATTATGCCTTTCTCAAAAATGCAATCCTCTGCCTCAGAAATTACATTTACAATCCGAAAAAAATGGAAAGACAGCATGAATCACTCTAAAGATCTGCCAGCTGTACTAAATGGGAAAAATGAGATAACTGGTAGAACATTCTAGCATGACCTTGATGTGTTTATCCCTGATTTTAAATTAAACAACACTAAGATAATGAGAAGTGTATTAAAATACTAGATATTCGGGGTGTTGACGTATTTAATTATAGTGTTTTCAAGGTAACTAAACAGACTCGAAATGCTACTGCAATGAAAATGAGAAATGTTAAACTGACTTCTTTCTCAAATTTTATTGGAAGAAAAACTTTAAATACACAGGCTCTTTCTAACTGTTAACTTTTAGCTTTCCATAACCTTTCAAAGAACAAACAAGTACCATTTAAGTCACAAATGATGCTGTCAAATTCCAATAGAAATGCTTCCTTTAACAAGAATGCATTACCTTTCAATAACAATGTGATTACCACTAATCAAAGTACTCTGGCAACACGCAATATAAAAGATACAGTATTATAACAATCAAATTATAACTCAATTCCTATAAATAGCTGGGAACAGCTAAAAATTTTAACCATAATATTAATAACTACTTTAAATAATGTTTCTCTCTCAGTGATATTGAAGATTTTTTATATTTTCAAAGGAGCTGCAATATTCTACATGAGTTTTAATAAGAATTTGGAGCCCATGAAGAATTACTGTTGTGGCAATGATGAGGTGACATTAAATGTCTAGAAAATGTCTCAGTCTGTGCTGTCACTGGATCCTACTGGGCACTGGTCTCTCATGAACTTACTTTACTAATCCGTACAATGGAAATGAATTAGAGAATCTTTAAATACAACTTCCAACTCCAATGTTCTGGGAGGGTAAGAAAGAGCAAATAGATTCATCCCAAATGTCAACGATAAACATCTGGAAGCCTCTGTTGAGAATTTATGGTATCTCAGGACTCACCATTAAATAGTATAGCATTATACATACAAAACACAGGAGGAAGGAACAGGAATAGACTGTGACTTGGAAATACCAATCAACTATGGGCTTGAAATGTTATCTTCTACTAATGTGCTGAACTATTTTAAGTGTAAAAACTTTTTTTAATAGTATTATAATCAATTTAAGCTTTAGAAAAAGCTCCCTGTATGACTGCATGATCCAGTTAACACTTTCTGAAATAAAACAGTGTTCATCATGAACACAATCAGTAATAACATTCAGAATTATTGTTCACTCTTTGCGAAAGCATTCTCTATTCAGGAAAATGAGAAACTACTCTAAAGACAAATCTTCAAATATACTTTTCTCTATGCAGTTTCTCTGTCAGTCATAGATTGGCATCTCTACATGATTTCCTTATCAAAAAGTCTGCATGTTTAATAGTATTATTATATCCCCATTTTTAAAATGTCAGAGTCTGTAACATAAGCACCATGTTAACTGATACACATATTATTTGTCTGAGGTTCAAGAAACATAAAACAAAATAGTGAATGCTGCAATTTACCTTAAGTTAGCATTATTTACAAAACTACCAATTTCCAATGGTTCTCTGCTAATGTATACATGTAAATATTAATATATCATGTTATATACTGTGCTTATATTCTGTCACCTTGCAAAACCGCCTTATAAATTCTGATAACTTCTTGTTCTTTCTTGAGATTCCTTATGTACATCAACACATTGTCTATCAATAGAAATAATTTTATTTCCTCCTTTTCAACATGTATGTCTAGTCTTTCTTCTTTCTTGCATTGGCTAGGACCTTCAGTATATTTGTGATGAAAGACATCATTATTGTCTTCCTAAACTTGGGGGGAAGTATTCAGTTGTGCACCATGAGTATAATGGTAGCTGAAGATTTTCTGTATACACAATATATCAGGTTCAGGAGTTATCCATCTGTTCCTAGGTCTGCTAAAAATTTTATTATGAATGGATGATAAATTTTGTCAAATATATTTTATGCATATGAAGAGATGCTCATGTAGTTTCTATTCTTTATTTCATTTACATGGTACATAACATTACTTGTCCAATGCTGAACAAACCAAACTTACATGCCAGGGAAAAACTCCATGTGTTCATGATGTTATACCTTTTTTATATGTGCAGAGTTCAATTTGCAAATATTTGTTGAGAAGGTTTGTGTCTGTAATCATGACGAATACTGGTCTGTAGCTCTCTTAAAATACTTCTGGTTTTAACTATCAGGGTAATGTTAGCTCCTGTGTTGGGAACTTTATGGAAAAGATTGTGTAGAATTGGTATTATTTCTTTCCTAAGTGTTTGGTAGAATTCATGAGGGAAGTTATCTGGGCCTGATGTGTTCTTTACTAGTAGGTATTTTAACTACAAATTCCATTTATTGAATAGGCTACCGAAGTTATTTAAAATTGGCTAATACCAAATAACACTAAATGGTTTGGTGTAAACCTAACAAAACATGTTCAAGGCCCGTGTGATGCCCACTGGAAAACCCTGAAGACAGAAATTTTAAACGAACCTAAATAGTGGCAGAGGACTCAGGAAAATGGGGTACAGCTGCACGAGATTAAGGACCCCACCAAGGAAAACTGGCAACTGTCCACCGAAGTCCTCATCCTGAAGTTTCACAAGTCAGGCTTTCTCATACATGTACAATGCCCTCAAGTCATGTCCCTCTACCGGAGCCTAGGATTTAATACTGCTTCCATGTTGGAAGGACAGGTGGCATTCATCCTGAGTTCACCCATTTCATACCTAGTAGAATACAGTAAAGAACAATTCTAATATAAATTGATGCAAATCATCCTTTGGAAATGTGCTTCCACTTTCTGGGTGATCAAATTAAAAGACTACAGAAGAGATTTAAGCAGCTTGATTTGGACAATTCTGGTTCTTTGAGGTGGAAGAGTGGATTTCATTGCCAGTCACAACAGAATCCCTTAATACAGTGAGCAATAGATGTTTGACACATGGGAATGAAGAGGTAGCCAGACTATAAGAATCCTCTGAGAAAATGTGTAAGTTCAGTGTCAAAGGCAATGAGGGGCAGAGGTTAAAGTTCGCTTTCCTTTTTTATGACTGGGATAAAAATGGCCATATTTCCATTGCAGAAATTTTCCACATGCTATCTCAAAGATACAGGTATGGCAATTCATACACCAAACCACAATAGATGCAGATAAAGATCCTTTGAAGAATGCCGTGCTATTGTAGGTGGCCTAGCTATCCACAATGATGGTGGTAGATGTGTGACTTGTTTTAAAGAGGACCACTCAACATTTTTGGCTTTCTTCTGCATCTCTGAAGATGGGCTCAAGATGTCCGGCAATGCTGTGTATTGAAATGGAAGTATTTGTCTCTGTGAAGCCACATTTTCCAACAAGAGCCGCATGAAGCCAAATAAGTCTTGTCTGAACTCTTACTCTCTCCATAATTTAGTGCACTTTCAGGTCTGACACACAGCAACAGGAAAAGAGAACATCAACGTGGTGAAAAAGGGAAGGGGTTGGCTTTGTAATTTATTGTTCTTCTTCTTGTATAACAAGAAAGTATCTATATTTACATGTGTAAATATGTAGGTCGTCACAAATGTAGCTTTCCATGTGTGTAGTAGGTCGCCTTAAATTAAATATACTTGATTCAGAAAGGAAATAAATGATAGAATACAAAAGTGCCAAGTGAACGGAAAACATCCGAACTTTTATTTCACACAATTTTACATACAGGAAGAAGTCTGTACAATGTGAGCCAGGTAGTAGGCCAGCTACTTTCCTTTTCCTGGGCTTCCATCTTTGAGAGATTGACCAAGCATTTGTTAAGTCCTATTGTTTACCTTAATTATATTTTATTAACAGGAGTTTCTAAATTTATTTATACCTATAAATGTATCTCTGGGGATTATATCTCTTTGCTGAGCAGCTTTTACTACGTCGGTGCTTGACGAGAAAGTATAGTTCAGTGCTACTGCCAAGAGCTAGGTCTGGTGTTCATGTAGTACCTGCACAAAGCTTATGGCTGCTTCATTCTGTAACTTCACAACCAGCAGCCATTACATTTACTAAATAAATGTCCCCAAATAAATGTAAGTTTCAGCTGTGATTTTATACAAATAGGTCGAAGCTAAGAGAGGCCAGGATAAGTAACCACACAAGATACCAATTTGCTTTATTACATGGGAACAGAATTTGTCATTAAACCTAGGTTTGAACCATTATTTTCCCTTCATTGTTTCAAAAGACTTGCAGCTAATCTAAAATTGAGGTAATATTTAATGTGTATATATGTAGTTAAACACCCACAGATTTGTGACTTACGTAGGAGAAATCCTACTCATCTGTACGCTACAGAGGAGCAAAATTTGATGCAGATTATACCTTTTGAATACATTTGCAATATGGTATATACAGTGCATGATGGTCCTCTTTCTTGATTGGCCCACATTTGTAATGGAGAGTAACTTAATCCATTTGGGTGCACTAAAAGTAGTATACCATGTTCCACCACTTACTATGGCCCTTTCCCTTTCTGCAAAGGTAATGTTGGCTGGAAGAAAACATTTTTGTTTGCTTTCTGAGTAGTCTCTCCCTTTATAGATTTTCAATGAAACCTGGCTTTGTAGTCATCAGTAGAAAAGGGCAGGGGGAACAATCAAGGTGAATGAATCCTAAGTTGGGCACACCTGCCTGTCATTCCTGCTCCTTCACCTGAGTGCTGACCCAGTGTGGGAGGAAAATGTTGGTGCTTGGTGTCCTGGCATGACAGGGACTTCCCATGTGGATCAATTAAAAATCTCTCTCTTCTAATTTAAATCTAATTAGTAAAGCACTGTTCAAAATTCGAAAACTTGGAAAGAACTGGCTTCATTATCTAGAAGCACAAGAGCTTGTTAATGGTTTGCTGCTATACTGAAATGCAGTAAAACCCCTGTTGGTTTAAGACCGTAAAACCAAGAGCTTCCCCTCTGTGCAGACTGTCATCCTGGGAACACGGCCCTCTCACCCAGCAGCAGCTGTGAACAGCACTGCTTACTGGGGTCGAGCCTCTGTATGGTTACTAGCTTTTCCCGAAATCCTCATCACAAGTGTGGTTTCACAACTGAATGAGACAGTGTGTTGTGCAGACGTTCTGATTATATCCAACTACAATATTGTTTTCTACTTCCAAACAACATTAAGGAAATTTTACTGGTACTGCACGCAACCATTAATAAAATGTTCATTTATGAGAACATCCATCATAGCACAATTTAAAAATTTTACATCTTGTATAAGCCATCTGAAATAAAATATGACTCTGAGAAAAGTAACAAGTGGGTTATATTAATCCCAGCACAGCATCTAATAATTGCTGGAGTCTCTCCTGCCCGAAAATTGAGAAGAAACACTATCTTGAGAAAAAAAAAATTTTCACTTTACTGTCTGCATAAGAATTTTTGTAAAAATAATTATAGTTTATCAATATTTAAATATGTTCCCCAATCTAATTCAGAGAACTATGATCATTTTAATCAGTTACAACTTGGGGAACTTGGTGTTGTAATAAATGCTTCCACGAGTAAGGATCTGGGGATCTGCTTCCCCAGCAGAAAATATACTAATCAAAATTATACCTTTTTAACCACGGCTATTGAGCATTTTTTCCCCCACAGGAGCCTCCAAAGCTAATTTTAGTGAAACAGAATAAACTAAAAAGGGTTACCAAGACATAATCTATATTATGGTGTTTATTAGCTCTATACCCCTAAAATAGTATTTTGGGATGACCACTGGAAGATATGCCCATTAGACATTCTATTACACACAACAGATTTGACATACGAGAACTTTCTGAAAAACATTTAGCTATCAGTGACTCTATTTTTCATATTACATGTCTAGATACTTTCCAGACAGCCCTCATATGGTTTGTTTGTTTGTTTGTTTGTTTGTTTTTGCTTTTTGGTATGTGGGTAGCTCCCTGACTGGGAATAGAACCCAGGCCGCAGCACTGATAGCGCCAGCACCGAAGCCTTAGGCCACTACACCACCAGGGAACTCCCCCTCATATGTTTTTAATGAGGAAAGTTTACAAAGATAACTGTGTTGAATGAGCGCTTTGGTTCACTGACCTTCTAATTACTAAACACATCAAAGTCTGCTCACTCCAATCTCTATTTATCCAAAGTTAAAGGGTTATTCATGAATGCTGCCAAGATGCTGAATATTGGAAAGCTAAATAACCAAAACCACCAAATCAGCATCTGCTACATATACAGCATTACACTAAGTAAGGCCCTCATAAGAGGAAAGAATGTCAAGAAAAAACTATCTTACTTTTCAAACATGTTCCCTGAGGAGTATCAACAATTTCAATTTGTGTATTTGCTGATTTAAAAATAAAT
>PVJL010020917.1:0-11298 GCA_004026885.1 Lyroderma lyra
TACGTCACACTCAAGCACACTTGAGGTGACATTTTAGGTGACATGTTCAAGTTGCTGTCCATCTCACACAAGACGTTCATGTGCAGGGTCTGGTGATACTTCTGCCGGGTGCTGTACTCAGTAGGTCATGTCTCCTGCTTTGTTCTTTCTTTGTTACGTTTGATTTATTTATTTAGACACTCAGAATTATTTTATATTCATTTCAGGTGTACAACATAGTGGTTAGATATTTGTGTAATTTAAGAGCGATCCCCCCAATAAGTCTAGTACTCGTGTGACACCACACGTAGTTTTTTTGTTAGAACATTTAATCCATTTACATTGAAAGTAGTTATTGACATTTTAGTATTCATATTTTTTATCTATTTTTTTCTTTTCATTGTAAAGAAGTTCCTCTAAGGTTCCTTGCAATGCTGGTCTGGTGGTGATGAACTCACTTAGCTTTTACTTGTTTGGGAAGCTCTTTGTCTGTCCTTTGATTTTGAATGACGGCCTTGCTGGGTGTGTCACCTTGGTCGTAGGTCCCTGCTGTTCATCACGTTGAATATTTCCGGCCACTCCCTCTGGCTGCCGAGTTTCTGTTGAGAAGTCCGCTGACCGTCTGATGGGAGCTCCCCTGTAGGGAACTAGTGGCGTTTCTCTTGCTGCTTTTAGGATTCTCTGTCTCTAACCTTTGCCGATTTAATTACAGTGTGTCCCTGTGTGGGCGTCTTTGGGTTCATCTTGTTTGGGGCTCTCTGTGCTTCCTGGGCTTGTGTGTCTGTTTCCTTCATCAGGTCAAGGAAGTTTTTCAGTTGTTATTCCTTCAAGTAGGTTCTCAATCCCTTGCTTTCCCTCTTCTCCTTCTGGGACCCCTATGATGTGAATATTAGTACACTAAATGTTGTCCCAGAGGTTTCTTAAACTATCCTCATTTTCGGGGATTCTTTTCTCTCTTTGCTGTTCTGGTTGGGTGTTTTCTGCTTCCTTATCTTCCAGATTGTTCATTCGATCCTCTGTTTCATCTAATCTACTGTTGATTCTCTTTAATGTATTCTTAATTTCAGTTATCATGTTCTTCATTTCTGACTGGTTCTTTTTTATGTTTTCTATCTCCATTTTTATGTTCCCTGTCTCTTTGTTGAAGTTCTCCCTGAGGTCACTGAGCATCCCTAGAACCAGTGTTTGGAACACTGCATCTGGTAGATTGCTGATCTCCATTTTGTTTGGTTCTTTTTCTGGAGCTTTGTTCTGTTCTTTTATTTGGGGCGTTTCCTTTTCTCCCCATTTTGGCTGCCTCCCTGTGTTTGTTTCTATATATTAGGTGGGGCTGCTATGCTCCCAGTCTTTGTAGAGTGGTCTTATGTAATAAATGTCCTGTGGGACCTGTGGGCAGTCTCTGTGGTCACCAAAGCCAGGTGCTCCAGGTGTGTCCCTTGTGTGGGTTGTGCATGCTCTCCTGTTGCATTTGAGCCTTGGTTGCTGTTTGCATGTCAGTGGGAGGGAGTGACCCTTGGGCTTATTGGCTGTGAGGAGTGGCCATGAGTACAATGGAGGAGCAGTGGTGCAAGGGCTGACCCCATGGAGCAGGGTTCCCTTTAGCAGGGCTCTGGTACCTGCCCAGTCTGCCCTTTGGGTGTGTCATCCCCGAAAGTGGCAGGGGAAGCTCTGACTTGGTCTAAAAGGTGGCCACTGGGAGTGCCAGCCTCAGGGCCTCCTGGGAGAAGCCTCACTGCAGGCTAAGTTTAGCTGCAGCCCATGTTCTGCCTGAGGCCACTTAGAATGAGCCACAAGTCAATCCGCAGATGGCTGCCACCTGCGCTGGGCTTGGAGGTGCCTGGAGAGGCCAATCTGAGAACCAAGGCCAGCTGCCACTAGTGCTGGGCTCAAGGCTGCTCACCCAGTGATACAGGACACACTGAAGCCACATGCTGCTAGTGTGGGTTTTGTGAACCCTCGAGAGAGTTTATGAAAGTCCACAGCATGAGCTAAGACAGGTTGTTTGTACAGAAAAGCCACTGGAAGGGGCTTGAGTGTGCCTGAAAGTTGAGTGGGGTGGGGTCTCGGGGAGTCACTAGGGTGGGTAGAGGGAAGGTGATAGCCAGTGTGATGGAGACTCAGAGATGGAGTCCATACTCAGGGACAGGGAGGGCCTAACAAAGAAATAATGGCTTCCGTCAGTTCTCCCTCTGGGACAAAGCTGCCCCTCCAGCCCTCATCCTGAAGCCAGACAATCAGCTCCTCCCTTTGTCCCTGGTGCCTTTCGAGCTGCTGATCCAGGGCCCGAGCTCAGAGCATGTGAGTCCATCAGGGAGTTAAGTCCATTCACAGGCCCTTTAAGAGGATCGCCCAGGACTGCAGCTGTCCTATCTCACTCAGCCACAACCTCCAGGAGTTATGGGGACTTCTCTCTCTGGCACTGCAGCCCTGGACTGGGGAGCCTGGTGTGGGGCTGGGCCCCCTCATTCCTCCGGTGGGATCTCCACAGCCAAGATATCCCTCCTGGTTTTTGATGGCCACACGCAGCAGGTGTGGAACCAGAGCGTGCCGTGTGTCCGTCCCTCCTACCGGTCTCGAGGTGGCTTCTTCTGTATGTCGGTAGTTGTAGGACGTGGGTTCAGCTAGGCTTCAGGCCGTTCTCAGTGATGGTGGTGATGGTGGTTCTGTAGTTTAGCTGTGATTGCTGTGGTCCTGTCAGGAGGTGAGCACAGGGGCTCTGCCATCTTGACCGGAAGCTCCCAGTCTTGATGCTTAATGGCCCCTGATGCCCGGAAGACACAGAACAGGGTTTGCTGTTCAGAAATTCGGTCCCGGACCATCAGAGAGTGATGACACGTCCCTCGTTGGCTGCATGAAGCGGGGAGATGAGGCACCCCAGGACACAAGCCAAACAAGTGTGAGATTTGGGTGCTCCTGTCTTGTTCCTGTTCAGAGTGTCTTAGCTACTCTTTGCTCTTTGCGTTTTTGTAAGATTTTAGAATCAGCTTGCCAAGTTTCTAAAAAAAAAAAAAAGTCTCTTGGGTTTTGATTCCGCTTGTATTTAACATTCAGATCAATTTTGGTGAGTTAATATCGTTACCATATGCAGTTTCCAATCCACATACTTCCCGTTACTCACATTTTTATATAATATTTTCAGCTTTTCTGCGGAGACCTTGCATATGTCCTGTAAGGGTCATTTGAAGATACAGATGTGATTTGATGCTATTTCTAAATGGTTGTGGTTTATGCTCGCCCAAGGAAGAGCCTGAGGCCAGGATATGGGGGCGGGTCGTTTATTCAGAAGGTGACCCTGAGCACGAGAGTGAGAATGGGCAGGGAAGACCGGAAGGCCGGCGCCCCGGTGCTTTCGACTGGCGCCCTGTGGACAGCGGAGCAGGGCCAGTGGGTCCTGCTGTGGGGCTGCCTCGGGGGCATTACCGTCCTTGCCCGTGCATGGTGGGGAGGACATCTGTGGGGGCGGGGGGCTGCCAGAGCAGAAACGCAGACCCACAGTGAGAGCCCGACGTGGATGCGGCGATGTGCACGGCACCGTCCATCACCACCATGCTGATGTCACGGTGCTGACGTCACGGTGCTGACATCACGGCGCTGACGGCACGGAGCTCACGTCACGGTGCTGACGTCACGGTGCGGATGTCACGGTGCTGATGTCATGGCACTGACATCACGGAGCTCATGTCACGGCGCTCACGTCACAGCGCTGATGTCACGGTGCTCACATCATGGGGCTGACGTCACGGCGCTCACGTCACGGCGCTGACGGCACGGAGTCACGTCACGGCACTCACGTCACGGCGCTGATGTCACAGCGCTGATGGCACGGAGCTCATGGCACGGAGCTCACGTCACGGTGCTCACGTCACAGCGCTGACGTCACGGTGCTGATGTCATGGCGCTGACATCACGGAGCTCATGTCACGGCGCTCACGTCACGGCGCTGACTGGAGGGAGCACGGGGCGCCGTCCACGGCACGGTTCTGCCATTATCGTCACTATCTGTTGTCAGTAGGAAGACACTCAGTGGATTTTTCTAGGCCGACCGCAGTCTGTAAGATTTAGTCACCCTCCTAAAGTCACGGGTGCTGGTAACTCGCAGGTCTGCCTGGGCGTCACCTTGCACGTGGCGTCGTAATTCTGTCGGATAGCTGCTTGCGTGGGCGCGTGTTCTGGTGAAAGCTTCCCGTGTGCGTTCTCGGGGTCTCTGCACCTGCCGCCCCCGCCCTCCAGGTGGCAAACCAGGGTCCCACCGCGGCCTGAGGCAGCGCGCAGGGTCCGGGGGGCCTGTCCTTGCTGAACGCACCCCGTGGCCCTTAGAGAGTCAGGTGGTCTCTCGCAGGGGAGACAGAGGACGGAGTGCAGTTTTGTGGGCAGGTGTGCTGTGTCTGTAATGAGGTGGTTAGCTTTCAAGCAGAGCTGCGCTGGCACAGAAGGCACCGAACTCCAGGTGCCCTTGCCCCGGGGGCCGCTGCAGACAGGTGACGCGCTGCGCACGACAGGGAAGGGGAGCGATGTCGCCCCGGGGGGGCGTTTCGTTCTGTCACAAAGGACGCTGGGCTCGGGAGGAGGCTCGGGCCAGTCTCCAGAGTCCTGAACGTCCCTCGTGCTCGTCATCGCTGCGTCTCTTGAGCGTCGCCGCGGCTCTGAGCTCTGAAGCCCACGGCCGTCTCCCTCGGACGAGAGGCCGCGCAGCAGCGCCTGCCTCCCGTCGGCTGTCCGTTCGGCCCGAACAAAGCCGGAGTCGTGTGCCGGCGCGGTGCTTTCTACGTCAAACGGACGCTTGGCCGCGCGTGACAAACCTATGCTGACGTCACAGCAGCCCGCCCCGTGTCGGGCCCTGACGCGCCGTGCGATGTGGTGCAGTCAGCACCTGCTGTCTGCCGGCCCGGCCGCCCGGGAAAGCCCGCGTGTGTCCAGAGGAGCTGGAGGGAACTGACGGGGCCGCTGCGGTCCGGTGCACAAGCCGTCCGCGGCCGCCCGGGGGTGCCCAGCGAGGTCCTCGGGGAGCCAGCAGTGAGTGAGTGACAGGCCAGTGTCGTCACTGTCCCCACCACGGCCCCCACTCACACAGCACGTCGCGCCTCTGCTGTCAGAGCGTCAGGCATTTCCACGGACTCGGGAGCTGCATGCCGGACAAACCGACACACGGGCCCGGGCGGGCAGCAGGCACCGGGCATCGGGGACGCCATGGTGGGTGTCCCTGGTCCCTGCTCACACCCTCTCCTGTGACAGACTCTCTTGGAATGGTACCAGGCAGCCCTCGGAGGCTCGAGGCCGTCCCTACCCTCACAGAGGTGTCCTGCCCGCCGCCGTGGTGTGTCCCACAGGCTGGGGGCTGGGGGCCGGGGGTCCTGGGGGGGCCCTGGGGGGGCCCTGGGGGGTCCTGCGGGGATCTTGGGGGGTCCTGGGGGGTCCTGGGGGGCCCTGGGGTGTCCTGGGGGCGGGCTTGCAGCACGGCTCTTGCAGGCGAAGCGCGTGTCCCTCAGCTGTGGCGTCGGCTGCCCTCACACGGCCAGATGCGTCCCTTCAGTGGGCCTGATGATTGGTGCTGAAATCTAGTTACCGAGAGACACCGTGTCACCGGGTCTTGGTGACAGCTGCTGAAACTAACTTTAAACTAAGTATCCGTGTCAGTGGCACCTGTCTACCGAGCGCAGGTGGGTGCAGAGCTGGCACCTTGTGTGTCAGGGGCACGCGATAGCCGGGTGCCTGGTCCTGGGGTGTCCCCCCGAGCCTCTGGGTGAGGACAGCCGGAAGGTGCTGCCGTGGGACCCGAGGGCGGCTCTGCGTCGCACCAGACACCCCGTTTCCTTGGGAGGCAGCGCTGCTGGGAAGCGGGGCACCAACACGTCTGACCGCAGGACGAGTGGCCGTTGGTTAGGCAGCCTCTCAGGGAGTGTCCCTCTGCTGGCCTGGTCCCCTCCAGGCACACGGACGTGCAAGGACAGCGGGGCAGAGCGGCGCAGCTGCCCCTCCAGCTCCTCGCCGCGTGGTTCAGAGGTCAGAGTGTGCCTCGTCCCCAAGACCCCGAGAGCCACTCCCTGCAACACGCGGCAGGAGCTCCCAGACCCCGCGCCCGTGCTCTGGTCCCCAGCCCGACGGTGACACGGGCTCCGTGCTCCGGTCACAAGGCAGCTGTGTCCTCGCTGCTGTGGGTGCTGGGCCACCAGGCCCCGCGCTGGTGCTGCGAACCCAGGATCACACGTTCCCAGAGCTCGGGCGGTCCGTGCTCTGAAGAGCGGTGGTGTCACCTGGGCCGGGTCACGTGCCTGGGAGCTGAAAGCCGCCTCTTGGAGCCGCAGGCCTCTAAGCTCCCGGAGGGACGTCAGGCTCCCCGGGGCGTCAGGCTCCCCGGGGCCGGCCCGCTCACAGTCAATACCAGCCGGAAAGCAAACACGACCTTCGGGTGCAAGGTCAGCGCCGAAGAATGGCGTCCGGCCTCCGGGTCCCCCGCCACCCGCCTGGCCTTCAAAGCCCGGGGTGGTGACGCGGCCCCCCGGGCGATCGGAGGCGTGTCACCGCAGACCCTGCAGTTAGTGGTCGACGAGAAGCGCACAGACTAGACCCCCGCGGCGAGCGTCCCTGCTAACGCCCGCAATGGCCGCCTCCCGCCCGCCCCGGCGAGGGCCCCGGCAGGTCTTTGTGCCGGCCTCACCCCACCTGATGGGCCGGCACGGGCACGACCCCCAGCCCGCTCCGCTCGCAGGGACGGGAGAGCGCGCGCGGGACAGGCTGGCCGTGGGGGGCTGGCGCGGGAGCAGCAGGGGGGCCGGGCGCTTGTGAAGACGAGGGGATTAGATGGTCTTTGTAAGACGAGGAATTTGGTTCTGGGGAGAGGCCGTGCCGCGGTGATTTGTTTTCTGTCGACGTGCCCGTGAGCCCTTTGATATGTCAAGTGCTGTCACCACGTCTTAGGACACTTGCCATTTCTTGAGTCAACCAAGATGAAACACGCACGGCCCCCAGGAATTTACGTCAGACTCAGCTGCGCCACCGCGGCGGGGACCCGCGGTGTCCTGGGCGGCGTGGCCCTGGCTCTCCCCAGCTGGCTGCTGGGCCCCACGCGCCAGGCCCCGGGGACCGAGGCCCCTCCCAGCCCAGGCGCAGCCCCACACGTGCGTCCCGGACGGCGCTGGTGGCCCTCTGCCTTGGGTGTTCCACTCGGAACTTACTGAGATTCCAGTCTAGCGTCCGCTCCGGAGAACGTGGCCGTCTCCGTCCTGTCCTCCTGCACAAGGCCCCAGAGCAGCCAGGACAGTGAGAAGAGAAATGCAAACGGCATCTTTACAGCTGACATCGCGGAGACGGCGGTCAGCCTGAAACCAAATGTCCGGAGGGGGCTAAAAGCCCCCGGAGGGCTTCCACGGGGCAGGCCCCCGCTGTAGACCTCGGGACACGGGGACAGACACACCCTCTGCAGGGCAACCCCGCGAGGAGGTGACGGGCCAGCAGCAGGTGTCCCCGGGTGCAGGGTTAGGCTAAGTGACGCGGGAGGCAGTGTTGTAAACATAACAGAGAGAAACCGTCCCGCGTCCCGGCCGGCCGGCGTGTGCGCCTACCTGCACCCTCAGCAGCCCAGCTCTGCTGCCAGGACGCCGGGGGCAAGGACACAAAGGGACTTCCCTGGTCCGGGCGGCCGGGACACGAGGACAGTCCCCCTTTACTGAGAAGGTGGCCTTGGGTTCCCCACCACGGGCCGCCCCTCCAGGACGTGGGGGAAGAACTCACTCAGCAACACGCTGTGATTAGAAGGCCTCCTGGGCATTGCAGAGGGAGACGCGTGGCGTTGGCAGCACCAACAGGCGGCCAACGAGGGCTCCTGTCTGGGAAGCACGGCCTCGGGGCCGGCGACCGGAAAAGCAGCCTCGGAGCAGGTGGGTCAGTGAGACGGAAGCAGACGCAGGACGTACCAGTCTCACGGCAGTGACCGCCCCGCACAGCGGTAACACTGCGGGAGGACTGGCCACCCCACCCGGCCCGCCCGCCCGGCCCGCCCGCCCCGAGGTCCCTGTCCACAGGAAGTGAAAACACGTCTCCCAGCGGCCGCTCGTGTCCATTGCAGCCGCGACGTGGGCGCCGCCCAGGTGGCCGTCCCCGGTGTGCGACGAGGCGCGTACCGGTGTCACCTTCACTCACGAGCACCGCGCTCACGCCTTACACCGCTTCTGCCCCTTTAAGCGAGGCACGGACAGTCTCCCAAGCATCTTGAGTTGTCACCAACTCTAGGACCCCCTTGCCCTGAGTCATGAACTCTGCGCCCACCCCCTGCTGTCACTCTGGCTGCCTCGTCACATCCTCCTGCCGTGTTTGCTCTTAAGTGATGCAGATTTTACACCTCGTCCACCAGCAGCTCCAGTTGCATCCACTCCTCCCTCCTCGGCATCTTTTCAGTCACTTCTGCCAAGTCCCCGTGTCCTCTCGTGGGTCCCGACTCAGGACACCGGTCGTCAGATTCCTCTGATTTTAAAGTCCCGAGTCCGTGCGCGTGGTGAGTCCCTTGAGCGTTTTCTCTAGTGCATTGTCGACGACACCCGAACGGAGGCTTGGCAGGCGGGAAGGGCTCGATGACTGTCCTTTTGTTGGTTGATTGACGCACTCGGGGGGCATTGTGCGGGGCGCGCAGAGAGCCAGGTTGCCCAGCGTATCCACAATGTTGTGCTAATGCAATCGCCGTCTAATTGTGCGTAATTGCTTTGCAGATGTTTAATAGTCTGTGTTGCCTGTGCGTTTCCTAAATGGCTCCAGTGTATCCATAACTGATTTCGGGGACAAGCGGGCTAGAATGCTGCTGGTTGGGAGGGCTGGAAACTTGAGTGGTGGCAGATTAATAATTGCTGTAAAAGGTGAAAGCGGAGACGAGTCTGGCTAGAGGGACGGCCACGATGCTCCATGAAGCACAGCCCTGAGAGAAGCGGGGTCACCTTCCCGAACACGTCCCCCTCCGCCCTGACCGCGTCCTGCTTCTCCTCTTCAAAGCAGTCGCCTCTCGCCCGCGTCCCCGGCCCGGCCACGGGGCTGCTTTTCCGAGAGCCTGGCCGGTCTGTCCCCAGCGGACAAGCTGCCACGGCAGTTCAGCTGCAGCCGAGGGGCCCGAGTTTGGTGATGGAAACAGGCACCTGACACCCCCCCTCCGTCCTCCCACGCCCCGTCACCTGCGCCTGCTGGCCCGGCCTGGCCACCCCAAAGGACACGGTGACCCGCCTAGGGACGGACTAAAGAGGGGGAGGGAGGCTATTTTGGACTGAAAATAATACAGAGTTTTAGAGATTTTCTGTTATTGCTCAGAGGGACAAGGTAGGCCCAGAACCGGCAAAAACGGGTCCGAAGGCTGCAGTTCTGTGAGGGCCGATCGTGTCACCCGCAGGTCCCACCTGCGCCAGGCGAGGACGGACGCGCGAAGGCCCAGGACTGACACTACGGAGGACTTGGCTCCCTCCACCATGTGGGCGAAGGGTGCAGGCCTGGGAAGGGCCCTGGGCGCCCAGCCGCCCGCGTGCTGGCCGCCCGGCCTGGTCCCCGCTCGGCGTGTCTGAGCTGTGGGCGTCTCTCCCAGAAGCGGGGGCCCCCCGATGGCAGAGAGCGTCTTACGTCCTTTCACTTCTGCCGCTTTGCTCCCCGCCGTAGCGTGCCGCTGGGGTACTCGATGGCGCTCAGGGCCGCTGGGTTTCCCTGCAGCCAAGGACATCACTGCTGGACGCCAGCCTGGGCACGCGACGCTCTTCTCTCTAAGTGCCAGACGGTTCCAATCGGCCGGTGCCAAGCCGGACGCGGTGACAGGAGCAGTGGCAGGACGGGCTGCGGAGGGCCGGGGACAGTGAGGTGGGGACGCTGCGCATCAGCCCCCCTCGCGTTTGGAACGCGTGTCCTCCGGGTGCCAATGCGACCTTGAGGCTCCTGCAGGCTTAGCTGCGGTTTGTCCACTAGGCTGCCCTGCCTCACGCCCCGGGCTGCCGGCCGCCTTGTTTCGTGACGCTGTTTCCAGTCTCTGCACCGGTCACCGGGGGGCGGGTATGCTCTGGAGTTGGGGTCCAGGCACACCGTGCGTTTGGGGTGCTGTGTTCAGAGCGCACCCGAGTTCCTTTACGTTTCTCTGAGTCGCGGACACGCTCTTGTCTCTGGGCCTGGTGACGTCACGTTGGGCCGCGTCTTGATCTCCCTGGAGAGCCCCGGGGAGCACAGTTGTGAAGTCGAGGGGCCCGTGTTCTGTTCAGACCCCCCCAACTGCGCTGTGACCGTGAGCCAATCGTCAGCCTGCTCTGGGGCTGCAGGGAGCTCCCTGGGGACAAGCTGGACCCAGACCGCTGCCTGGCCGGCCCCCAGTGTGGGCAGTGGGATAGACGTGCCGGACCGTCCAGGAGAAACGGACCACACAAGGCCGTGATGGCTGAGCCACGGAGCGGTGTGTGGTCAGGGGCCTGGGTCAGAGGTCAGGGGCCTGGGTGTGTGGCCAGCACGGAGCGGCGTCCACGGGTCCCTCTGGCCACAGGTTGGAGCTGCCGCCACCAGCCCCAGCTCCTCCCTGCTGAGGGCTCTGGACCCCAGGTGCCTCCCGGTGGGTTCCTCACCTGGTACTGCAGCAGAGGTCCGACACGCCTCTCCGAGGAGCACACATGTCCCCAGGAGTGACTGGCAGGTCATCCCGTGTCCCCAGCACCGACAACAGAGGCCTGATGGCGTGACCCACGATGGACCCTTTCTCTGACGCCTTTTGATGTCTCTGCAGCTGGTTCTCTCATCTCTTGCCGAAAGCTCCCTAAGCCATACGGCCGAGCCCGTCAAGTGATGACATGATGCGACGTGTGATGAACTGACCCTGGTGGCCCGCCGACCCCCTGTCCCTCCAGGGCTTGGGACACACTGGCCTGGCCTGGCCTGGTTCTGGCTCAGCGGGCTGTCTGGGGCCCCAGTCGCTCTGGCCACCGCCCCAGCCCGGCCTGTTTCTCTGCTCAAGGGCACCAGGCAGCAGGGTTATCGGGAGGCGCAGCAGTACGGACACGGTTCCCCGGGCATGGAGATGTGGCCAGAGGGAAGAGTGACCGTCACGAGGGGCGCCCGAGGGCTGACATGCACGGGCATCGCACTGCGACCTAAGTACATACCAGAGCGTGGTCCAAGTGAGATCAGGTTAAAGGCAACGGGATCTGTGACCCCCTCACCGTACCGGACACGGAGCTACCCCACGACGGGGACTCCACGAGTGCCCAGCCCAGAGCTGATGTAGACTCTGAGCACAGGGCCTGGGTATGCGGTCAGGGGCCCAGGTTGGTGGTCAGGGGTCGGGGTGTGAGGTCAGGGGCCCGGGTGTGTGGTCGGGGGCCC
>PVJL010020918.1:0-11294 GCA_004026885.1 Lyroderma lyra
GGGGAGGGGGTGGGAGAGGAGGGGGGAAGCTAAATATAAGGTGATGGAAAGAGAAGTCAAATTAGGTGGTGAACTTATACATCAAGTTGACAATGCACTGTAGAATTGTATGCTTGAAACCTATGTAATCCTTGCTAACAGATGTCACCCCAATAAGTCTAACAATAAAAATGAATTTAAAAAAAAGAAAAGTTATTCTTTCAATATGAACAAGGAGTGAAGACATTTTCAGACATACAGAAGCTCAAGGCATTCTCTAACACAAAGCCAACATTTGAGGAAATACCGATGGAGACTATTTGATCTGAAACAAAAAATCAAAATAAATGGGGATAAGTTGGTGCAACAAAAACAAAAGGAAAAGAAGTAAAGGTTTAAATGTCCAAAACAGAATAAAAATAAGAAGCATGCCTAAGAAAAGGAGCTACTACATATACGAATCTTTCTTTTTCATAAACCTCCTGACAATTACTCAAAAACCCCTCCCCCTCAAAAGTAAGATACATAACTAACTAACTAACTAACTAACTAACTAACTAACTAAATAAATAAATAAATAAAAGAGAAAGAAAAATCATGGAACACAATCAAACTTAGAAAAACTTTATACCAAGTCCTAATTAAACTATAATTTCACTTTTGACTTTAAGCTATCAATTTAGGACTTAGCAAAAAATTTTTTGAGGGTGATTCAATAGAGGATGCTTCACCACTGAACACTCACTGTCATCAAGGTGCTTTAGAAAATTAAAAATATAGCACAAATGATTGTACTCTATTCTACAAGTTATCATGACCTGCATAAGAAATGGGAAGCTGATTCACATTTTTGCAGTGATCAGCAATAAGAAATGCACTAATGAAACATACCTTTTACCTAAAAAGCTAAACTACAGCCATATACTAATCTCTATGATTTATGAAAAAACTTCAAAATATCCAAATGTCAGGCTTTGCTGTACAACTGTCAGTTTTAGTCTGACTTTTTATAATGGGACACTGCAGTATTTAGTACAAGTTCGGATGCACTTTTTTTTGAACATCTGATGTCTTACAAAAGTAACATTTTGCTAAACTATTATACATCCAAATAACTACAACATCTGAAGAAGCAAGGCTGCTTTTTCAGCCACAAAATACGACAAAAGCAAGGCCTGTTATGATGGTCATGAGGAAGTCTTACAAGCCTCTGAAACTAAAGGCAACTAAGAATGTTTGGTATATTAAAATCTTACCCTCATATCATTTAACAAGCCTTGCTTTAAAGCCCTTTTTCCCTTCCCCAAAGGGATACTGCAGTTCTATCACATATTCAATAGGCACCACGGTGAAGATCAGAGCTTAATTATACTTAATTAAGGTTTTATACACACCAATTCCCCAGTAAATGCAAATTTAATAAGAAAATTAGACATGTCATATGTTCAAAATGCTCATGACAAACAATCATTTTGCATTCCTGCAAATAAAATTGTTTTATACTGTAAGCTGGAGGCGAGTGTAACTTATTTTTGTAATAAATTTTTTATTTTTATGTGTCATTAATATAAATGTGTGTTAGTATAGAAATATTCTGGTTTAAAAACTTAGAATTGCACACATTTCAGTATGTTTATTTGTACTTACATAATTTTAGAATAGTGGTTGCCAATAGCCTGTATGTTTCACATTAATTTTTTTTTATGTTATCTTAATAAACCATGTTGAAAAAAAAACTTAGAAAAACTTGACAGTGAGAAAAAACCAAAGGAGAAATCATGACACCAAGTTATAAAAAATCAGAAAATGAGTATAAAAAATTCTCACATATCAATCATCACCCTAAATGTGAATTGACTGAAATCATCAATAGAAAGAGAAAGGGGAGGGGGTGGGAGAGGAGGGGGGGAGCTAAATATAAGGTGATGGAAGAAGAAGTCACATTAGGTGGTGAACTTATTATACAACAAGTTGGCAATGCACTGTAGAAGTATATGCCTGAAACCTATGTAATCCTTGCTAACAGATGTCACCCCAATAAGTCTAACAATAAAAATGAATTAAAAAAAAAAAAAGTAAATCAGAGCAAAATCAAAAAAAAAAATAAAAGAAAGTCACAAAGTAAAAGACTAGATTAAAAAACAAAACGCATTTACATGATCTCCAACAAAAACACCTCAAACCACTAGGATAAACATAAACTCAAAGCGAAAGGGTAGAAAACAATATTCCAACCACATGGCATCCAGAGAAAAACAGGGGCAACAATTATCGTAACTGATGAAACAGAGTTCAGGATAAAAAGAGGTAATAAGTGACAAATATGGGCATTTCATAATGATAAAGAGACAATACAACAAGAAGACATGACAGTTATTAATATATATGCCTGTAATCAGGACGCACCAAAATTTACAAAGCTACTACTAACAGATCTAAAATGAAAAACTGACAAAAACGTAATTATAGTAGGGGTGATAAACATCCACTTGACAGCCGTGGACAGATCATCCAAACAGAAAATAAATAAGAAAATATCAGCTTTAAATGATACATTACAGCTATTGGACATAACAGACATTTACAGGACACTTCATCCTACAACTAAAGATTATACCTTATTTTCTAGTGCACATGGAACATTCTCAAGGATAGACCATATGCTGGGACACAAAACTAGCCTCAGCAACTACAAGAACATTGAAATTATATGAAGTGTATTCTCAGTCCACAAAGCTTCAAAATTAAAGATCAGTTGCAATAACAGACAGAAAAAATACATATGTGTGGAGATTAAACAACATGCTATTAAAAATGACTGGATCAAAAACAAATGAAAGAAGAGGTTAAAAATGCACTGTAGAATTGTATGCCTGAAACCTATGTAATCCTTGCTAACAGATGTCACCCCAATAAGTCTAACAATAAAAATGAATTTAAAAAAAAATGCATAAAAACTAAAGACAATGACAGTGCAATGTACCAAATTATTGGGATACAGAGAAAGCAGTAATAGGAAGGAGAATTTATATCTTTTTTGGCCTATCTCAAGAAACAAAAAGTATCACAAGTAAACCACCTAATATTTCATTTTAAAGAACTAGAAAAAAATGTACAAAAGAAATCCAAAGTCAGCAGAAGGAAGGAAATAATAAAACTTGCACAGAACTAAATGAAATAGAGAACAGGAAAACAATAGAAAAAGTAATGCAAAAAAGAGATGGTTCTTTGAAAAAAAGCAATAAAATTGAGAAACCACTGGCTAGACTCACCAAGGGACAAAAAGAAAAGACACAAATAACCGAAAGGGGAGAGATTACCACTGACACCATAGAAGTACAAAGGATTATACAAAAATATTATGAAAGACTGTATTGCCAGAAGTGTAACAACGTAGAAGAAATGGTTAAGTGCCTGGTTCCCTGGTCAGGTAGTGGCTAGCCCTCCATACTCTCACCACCGCAGCTTGGGTTCAGTTCCAGGGAACCAACCACAAAAAAAATTAAATAAGTATCTAAAAACATACAGTCTATCCAGACTGAACCCTGTACTGGATAATTGAAATAGAATAATTAACAGTAAGGAAATTGAAACAATTATCCAAAACTTTCCCTAAGAAAAAAATTCAGGACCAGACTGACTCACCAACAAGTTTTATCAAGCATTTAAAGAGGAATTAATGCTTATCTTCCTCAAATTCTTCCAAAAAAATTCTTCCTCAAACTCTTCCCAACTGATTCTATGAAACCAGCCTTACCCTAATACCAAAACCTCATAAGGATAACACAAAAAAAGAAAACTATAGACCAACATCTCTGAAGAACACAGATGCAAAAATCTTAAACAAATTACAAGTAAATAGAATAAAACACAATGCATTAAAAATATTATACACCACGATCAAGAGGGATTCATCCCAGAACACAAGGATGGTTCAACACACACAAATCAATTAATGTGATACACCACATAAACAAAATAAAAGACAAAAATCATATGATTTTATTAATGGATGCAGAAAAAGCATTTGACAAGATACATCTACTTATGTTCAAAACACTTAATAAAATGGGTAGAGAAGAAAAGTACCTCAACATAATAATGGCCTCGTATGACAAGCCCTCAGCTAATATCTTACTAAATGGGGTAAAACTTAAACCTGTTCCCCTTAAGTCATGAACAATGCAGAGATGCCCCCATCACCACTGCTATTCAACATGGTACTGAAAGTTCTAGCCAGAGCAATCATGCAAGAGAAAGGGATAAAAGGTATCCAAATTGGGAAAGAAGAGGTCAAAATTTCACTACTTTCAGACTACATATTTTTTTATGTACAAAATTTTAAAGACTTCACTAGAAAACTATTAGAAACAATAACCAAGTACAGTAAAGTCCTAGGATACAAAATAAATATACAAAAGTAAATTGCAATTCTATATACCAACAATGAAACTTCAAAAAAGGAAATGAGGGGAGGAGGGCAAGATGGCAACCAGAGAGGAGGTCCCTAAAGCCTCTCCCAGAAAACACAATTGAATGGCCATCCAGGAGCCAAAAAGGAGAACCCTGAGTTACACAATAACAGCTGAGAAATTCATGCATCACAAGGAAACACCTGAAGGTTGGAGAGAAGGGGACAAGTGGAAGAGAAGAAAGGGAGCAGAGACAAATTGCGACAGGACCCATTCGTGCTGACTATCTGGGAGCAGAACAGTGCATGGGAGTGGAAAGTTCAAGAGACGACATGAGTGAAAGCCAGCAAATGTGGCAGAACAGTGGGAGACAATGGAGTAGCTGGGACTTAGAGCAGTGTGCTGGGGACAGAGATTGGGAGACAGCCTTTGAAGCTTTTGAGTAGCAAAAGGGTTGTGTAAGGACTCTGAACAGCCACAGGTGGAGGAGGTTCCCCAGAGAGAGTACCTTGGCTCCTGGGGTCCTCATGACCCACAGCACATGCAAACACAGCTCCTACACAGGGCCACAGTTTGCATTACCAACCCACGGTGGAGGCAAGCCAGCTGCCTTTGCATGACTTGTGATATCAGACCCATGGCTTTGGATTTGTGGTGTGCACACTTCTGGTGCCTACATATTGTGTGAACCTGTAAACTCTGCCCCAAACATCTGGTTGCTGTATTAGTAACAGGAAGAAAGGTGGATTTGGTAGGATTTGCCCCAGCCAGTAAGAGCAGCCTCGCCGCATCACCCAACTTCCCTAGCATAGAGCAGAATGTGGAGCTGACCCAGTACACTTTTTATTGGCCTCTCCTCTCTCCTACTAACTAACTACAAGAAAGGGAGGGATACCGATAGACATGCACCATCTCCAAACACAGTAGGAGACCAGAGATAATACCTAAGCAACTCCCCTCTCCCCCAAAACTTGGCCCCCGGTACCATCTAGTGCCTGCTCTACACAAGACACCACAAAAAACTAATCAAGGCTCCTGAACTCTGCTGAACAAAATGCCCTCATGCCAAAAAGAAAGAACCCAGAAGACAGGATGAATTTCTTAATAATTAAAGCTGCTCAGAAAGAACATGAAATTTATTTAGAAGACAGTTTTGTAGACATAGAATTTTCTTAACTAAGTGACTGAGAATTTAAAGTAGCCATTCCAAAGGCTGTGAGAGAAATGAAAACATACTGGCAGAACACCATAGCTAAGGTGAATGACCTAAGAAAGGGAATCCGTGAACAAACAAAAGAATTTAACAAAGTATTTCAAAACAAGGAAGACTGAGATGGAAATTCAAGAGATAAATAATACAATACAAGAAGTGAGAAACTAAATAACTGCCATAGGAAACAGGGCCAATGAGATGGAGGAAAGAATTAGTGATATTGAAGATCAGACCATGGAAACATCTCAAAAAGAGGAAGACAGAGAATATAGAACCAAAAAGAGTGAGGGAACTCTGCAATAACTATCTGGCTCCATGGGACAAAACAACATCAGGATAATAGGATTAGAAAAAGGAGCAGAGCACTCCACAGAGAACATACTCAAACAAATAGTAGACAGGAAATTTCTAAATCTATGGAAAGACCTGGAACTCCAAATTCAAGAATAAAATAGGTCCCGTAGATACCTGCATTCTAGCAGATCTTCTCCAAGATACATGTTATAAAAGATGTCAAAAACTAAATACAAAGAGACAATTATCAAGGCAGCCAGGGGAAATAAAAATTGTAAGCTTTAGAGGAAAACCTATCAGGCTGGCATCAGACTTCTCAGCAGAAACTCTACAAGCCAGAAGGGAGTGTAATCAAATACTCAAAACTTTAAAAGAGAGAAACTTCTAGCCAAGAATAAATTACCCAGCAAACAGATATGAAAGAGAAATAAAGACCTTCTCAGAAACACAGAAACTGAGGGAAATTGCCAGCACAAGGATGGCACTTCAAGATACTGAAGGAGGCTCTTTGACCTGAAACAAAACATCAGGACAAATAGAATAGTGTTGGGGCAACAAGAAAGTAACAAAAATAAAATAACAACAAGAAAACAGTAATGGCCATAGGAAATTCTCACATATGGATTGTCACTGTGAATGTTAATGAACTGAACTCACCAGTAAAAAGACAATGAGTAACAGACTCAATTAAAAAACAAAATTCATCTATACGCTGTCTCCAAAAGCCACAACTCAGCGATAAAGACAAACACAGACTCAGAGTGAAAGAATGGGAAATAATACTCCAAACAAATGGTAACCAGAGAAAAGCAGAAGTCGCCTACTGATATCTGATGAAAAAAATTTCAGGTTAAAAAAGGTAATAGGAGACAAAGATGGACATTACATAGTGATAAAGGGCACAATAAAATAATGAGAAGATTTGTCACTAATTAATATATATACACTCTCAAACAAGAAGCACCAAAATATACAAAGCAATTAATAACAGATTTGAAAGAAGAAACTGACAAAAGCAAAATCTTTGTGAGAGAGTTAAACACCCCTTCAACAGCCATGGACAGATCATTCAAACAGAAAATAAATAAGGAAATATCCACACTAAGTGACACATTACAGCAATTGGACATAATTGATATTGCAGGACACTTCATCCAGCGAAAAGAGAATATATCTTCTTTTCTCATGCACATGCAACATTCTCAAGAATAGACCACACACTGGGACACAAAAGTAGTCTCAGAAAATTCAAGAAGATCAAAATCATACCAAATTTATTACAGCTTGGTATTGGCAGAAAAAGAGAAACATAGAACAATGAAACAGAACTGCAAACCCGGAAATAAATCCACAAATGTATGGAATAATTTTTTATAAAGGAGCATAAAATATGCAATGGGGACAAGACAGCCTCTTCATAGGTGGTGCTGAAAAAACTGGTAAAACAGATGCTAAAGAATGAATTTGAGCTGTGAACTCTCACCATAGACTAAAATTAGCTCAAAATGGATTAAAGACTTTCATATATGATCTGAAATAATAAACCATATTGAAGAAAACATAGGTACTAAGCTTATAGACCTAGGGTTCTGGAAGATTTCATAAATTTGACCTCCAAGGCAAGGGAACTAAAAGTGAAAAATAAATGAATGGAACTATATCAAACTGAAAAGCTTCTGCACAGCAAAAGAATTAATCAACAAAGCAAAGAGACAGCCAATGGAATGGTAGAATATATTTGCAAACAATGCATCAGATAAGTGTCTATTGTCTAAAATACATAAAGAATGAGTACTACTCAACAACAAAGAAACAAACAACCCAATTAAAAAGTGGGCAGTGGACCTAAACAGACACTTTTCCCACGAAGAAAATAAAACTGAAAGCAAAGAAAAAAATAAATAAACAAACAAATAACCCATGGACAAAATCAATAGTTTAATGTTTATTTGGGGATGAGTGGGTTAGGGAGGGGAGAAAGGGGAGGGGGTGGGAGAGGAGGTGGGGAAGCTAAATATAAGGTGATGGAAAGAGAAGTCACATTAGGTGGTGAACTGATTATCAAGTTGACAATGCACTGTAGAATTGTATGCCTGAAACCTATGTAATCCTTGCTAACAGATGTCACCCCAATAAGTCTAACAATAAAAATGAATTATAAAAAAAGAAAAATAAAAAATAAAAATGTGATAGTACACAAGTTTGTAAAAAAACCTACCAGGAAAATCTCATTAAAGATTAAAGTCTGTGAGAACACAGTGCAACATGTCGATGATAAAGAACTGTATACTTGGAACCTATGTAATTGTGTTGACCAAAATAACCCCAATAAACTTAATTTAAAAATGTAAAAGTTAAATAAAATTTATCTTGGGGTGAAAGCTCCTCATTCTTTACCCAATGGAGCAGTGGTTTAACCTCCCAACCACACTGACGTGATGTCTCACTTTCTAAAACTACTAGGGCTGTCTTACCATTGACTGCTGGCAGGGATCACACACCCCATGCTCTGTGACAGGGTGGACAATTTTTGGGGCTAATGTTTTATCACATTTCAAATTCTGATCAGCATTTGATTAATAATGCCATATTTGATAAATCTCTCTTTCTCACATATCCTTAAAAACAGCTAAAACAAAGTAACTCCTACATTTTGCTTAGAAATGCCCTTAGATATATATTTGTATTAAATTGCTGTTGGTAACTTTCTGAAATGCATACTGTTTAGTTCTTGCTTTTATTTTATGGGTTATACAGAGTGACATTTCTCTTTCTGTTCTTTTTATTGTCACCAATTCTACTGAATAAAGACCCCAACCTCTTGATCTCATTTAAGAATAATTATTTTCCATAAGCCCTTATTTCAGTAGAGTTAATTGAGTTTTAGGAATTCAACGTGTGAATTATGGGGCAGGTAGAATTTACATTATAGGAATCCTCTCAGGTTTAAATATCCGTAATCCAGAATTAATAACAAACAGAGAATAAGTCACATTTCTGACCATTTTGGCGGAGCTAGAGGTTTCAAAAAGTAGAACTTACAAGATGTCTTAATCCTTGCATCAGAGCCTCTCAGATGTGATTTTGGACCTCATATCACAGCACACCTTGGTATCACAGCACATCCATCCCCTTCATTCTGCTCTGCACTTTACGTGGGAAACAGAAATTTTATTAGTTGGCTTGTGTTTAAATACTGAAAGTTGCTGTTTGTGCTGTAAGGCATTATCAGGTGTACCTCTTTTGTCCAGCCAGAACAAATATCCTTGCAAAATGTGACATCACATGAGGGTAACTGGTTACTTTTATGTTGTACTTTCTTAATTCTAGCTATCTCAGAGGAACTTGAAATTGCTAAGATTTTCAGTTATTTCATGTTCAGTTATTTTTACCTAGGAGTTACACTTAGTGAGGTTAGATTTCTACATCCAGTAACAAGTCAAAGGTGACATTTGAGAATATATCTGATTTCTGAAACAACATGTAAAAATCTTCAAAATCATCACTCTCATACTTAGAAAAGAAACCTGGAAAATGTAAAAATCAGCTTTGTCTCCTGACCCTATTAATAAAATAGAATTTAAATTTAAAAAATCCATCATAATAATAGGAGATACAGGTACATCCAGAGTTTCAGGCAATTCTCCTAGCATGAAACAGCGCTACTAAAGGCAAAAGCTGGAAGTGAAATTTTCAGGGTGATTATTATGAAAGAATGAAGAAATCTTAGTGAGTCACACCCCACACTTCTGTGGACTTTTTATTCCAAAATATAGGTTCACAATAAAATATAATATAGTTCCCTTCATGGCCCTAGAAGGGGCGAGTGGACAACTAATCACTTAGAAACACCCAGAACTGACTTCAGCAGACCAGCCAGAAGTATAACATATCCAGAAACCTATTGTGCATGCTGAATGAGAATTCTTGCTTTTTATTTCTCTAAATAAGAATTTTAACTTTCAATCTTTAACCCTGGTAACTAGGGACATAGTTACCAGGGTTAGAGGAATCCAAAACTAGACCATGGATGCTGCAACCAGGGAGTGAGTAGTCACAGAATACGTGAGATTATCCCAGGTAGATTTGTGGAAGTCACAACCCTGATCCAGGATGACAACCTCACAGGTGTTTTACTTATAAAAATGCAAAATGTATACTCACAAATTACCGTGATACCAGTGTCACATAAATAAAACTATAAGAGCAGTGATTCACAGACTCTTTGACTAAAGGAATGTAGACATGCCCAAAGCCAACAGCAAGGCCAAATTGATAATTTTGACATCAGATAATTTGACAATCTGAACCCACTGGTAGAAAACCAAGTCAGAACATTACATTCTGGGCCTCAGACTCCTTTCTCCCTCTTTGGTTGGTAAGTATGTCCAAAATTTATCTTTTCCTCTTGGGTATTGTCATATATTCAGAAATCTTCATGAGGGTTCAACAAGAGGTAGATTCAAAGGAGATGCTGGTTTCTTCAGGAAACTGTCTATTGTATCTGTGGGTTCACTGAGCTGTGAGTCTGTATTTACATCAAATGCTGCAGGCTGAGGTCAATAGAGCAGTTCATCATGCAGAAAGTTGTGCAGCTGAATAAAACCTGAAGATCAATGCACCCTGAATCCATCATGGAGACAATGTGTCTGCAAGTAGACTAGGTGTTCCAGACACCCTGTCAGAAGGCAAGCTGATCTCACTCACTGTCTCACTGCTGTCCTGCCTACCAGGTGACTTGCCTGAACAGCCTTACCTGAGACAACTGAGAATACTGATTCTTCTTGTGACTTATCAGGTTTTCTCTAGGACACAAGAATGCATTCTGCAGAAAACTTCCAGTTGCTGACTCCAGTTATCAAAAGCGACTCATTTTTACTCTGATCCTTCTCAGAACAAGTCTGATCTCTTCATACCTGGCATCCTGTTTTACAGGCCATGGAAGAACAGCAAAAAACAAGATGTGTGCTATTTTAACATATGTTCTTTGATTGTGGATATTTCTGATAAGCTTTCTAAAAAATGTCTTCACCCAGATGAGAGATATTTTGGGGATACTTTCCATGTGCACAGTGCAGGAAAGATGGGTGAATTTACTGGCAATTTTCTGAAAGTTAGTGACAACGTGTGTGTGTGTGTGTGTGTGTGTGTGTGCGTAATTTATTGAATAGTAGGAGTAAAGTGGGTTGTGAGTCAATGCAAAGATTCTCAGATGTAACCTTTATCCAGAAGAATCTAAAGGAGATAAAAAGTCATCAAAAATTTTCTGGTATCAAGAGGTTGTCAAGTTTGTCAGTACATCTGGAAGCCCCAGGAAAAGATTTCCTTGGGGATAACCTGCAGAGTCATTGGTGTTTAGTGAAGTCAATTCACTATTTCCAGGCATGATGTCAGTC
>PVJL010020919.1:0-11290 GCA_004026885.1 Lyroderma lyra
TAGCTTCAGAAAATTTCCATTTGTACAGACTGTCTTAAAACTTTAAATGATTTTCAGAAATTTCTTGGTGAAATTAATTGGCTGCATCCTGCCTTAGGCATACCTACTAGTGCTTTGTTTCATTTATTTTATACTTTAGAAGGAGACTGTGCCTTGGATAGCCCTCGATCACTTTCATCTGAGGCTAAACAGGAATTGACTTTCGTAGAACAATGTATAGAGGAGGATTTCCTTGATCATGTTTACACCACTCTTCCCTTAGATTTTGTTATTTTTCATACTCCTCACTCTCCAACTGCTGTTATTAGCCAAGAGAATGCTTTAGTAGAATGGTTGTTTTTATCTAATAAACAAACTAAATGGTTTCTAACATATTCTAATAAAGTAGCTATTTTAATCATAAAGGGCTGACATCAGATTTGACAACTTCTGGGACAGGACCCTCATTGATAGATTCTTTATTTCAATTGAATGATACCTGGAAAATTGCCTATTCTGATTATGTAGGTGAAATTGATAATCATTACCCATCTCATAAATTGTTTCAATTTATTTCTAGACACCCTGTAATTTTAAAGAAAATTGTTGGTTTTTTCTCCTGTTCAAGGACCTACTGTATTTACTGATGCTTCTAGTAATGGAAAAGCTGGATTTTGGAGTGAGTCCTCACAACATGTTTGTTCCCATACTTATCCATCTGTATAGCAGGGAGAATTGCATGCTATTTTATTGGTTTTGCAGAACTTTTCTACTTCTCCAGTTAACATTGTCAGTGACAAATAATATGCGGTTGCAGCAGTCCAGTGTTTGGAAGAAGTTCACCTTTCTCCTTTCTCTACAGATTCCTTGATGCAGTTATTTATGCAAATTCAACAACAATTGTTACAGTGTTCTTATCCTGCATTTCTAACTCACATTCGCTCTCATACCCTTTTACCAGGGCCATTGGCACAAGGCAATGCTGCTGTGGATTCTCTGCTTGTGGCCACTGTTCAACAAGCTCAAGCAGAACTTGCTTTGTATCACACTAATGCTAAGGGTCTTAAAAAACCCTTTGTAGTTACAAAAGATCAGGCTAAATGCATTGTTTTGTCTTGTGACACTTTCCAGCAATTTGCCTCTCTTCCTCTTCCCCCTGGTGCAAATCCATGGGGGATGGGGGAGGAACCTAATGCTCTTTGGCCAGTGGATGCTACCACTGTGCCCTCCTTTGGAAAATTGTGTCATGTGCATCATTGTATTGACACCTATTCTCACTTTCAATGGGCCACACCGCTCTCCTCACAATGAGCAGATGCTGTGATTCACCATCTTTTAGCATGTTTTGCTGTTATGGGAATTGCAAAGTGTATAAAAACTGATAATTCCCCTGCTTATACTTCCAAAAATTTGGCTAATTTTCTTCAATTATACAATATTCATCATACCACTGGCATTTCTTTTAATAGTCAAGGACAAGTCATAATTGAACGTGCAAATCACACCTTAAAAACCATGCTACAAAAGCAAAAACAAAAGCAAAAACAAAAAGGGGGAAATGGTGAGGTCTATGGAGCCACTTTAAAAGAGCAATTATATAAAGTTTTATGTGCTTTAAATTTTTTGAACATTTGGTCTATGCAGGATGTTATAGCTGCTGTAAAACACTTTTTATGCATGGAAAAGAAAATTCCAACAGAACCTCAGCTGGTGTTTATTAAAAATTGGCAGGGTGACTGGGAACCTGTTCAGGTTTTACAATGGGGTCGTAGGTATGCATGTGTCTCCACAGATAAAGAGAATTCTTGGTTCCCACTCGCCTTACTAAGACAAGGCATGGTTAAACTACAACACTTTGGTGAGATGGTTAAAGAATTCCAGCCGATGGATCTTCAAAGGTGCACCTTTACCCTTGGAACTCGACCTGCACAACTCCCTACATGGGAGCGGCTTAAAAAGTTGTCTCAGGAGGTGGAACATGTGGTTACCCAAGCCAGCCAGATACTTACTCCCTCCTTTCTTTTCCTGGCCATGCTTGCGGTGGTCTCCTGTCAGGTGGAGGCTTTTTCTGATCATATATATTGGACCTATATTCCTAATCCACCTTTGCTCCAGGCTCTCTCCTGGGGAGATCCTGAGTTAATAGTATACACAAATGAGACTCAGTGGATGCCTGGACCCTACGATGCCTCTCTGCCCCATTACCCTTCTGAAGAAGGATGTAACTTGTCCAGTTATGGGACAGGATGTATAGGCATGCCTATTTGTATTGGACGAGGTAATCATTATTTAACTCTTTCCCATGAAGCATGGGGACTTAAATATACCACTCTCACATTGCTGCTAGCTTATTTCTCTTATCAGTCAAAAGTTTTTTAATTTTCAGCTGCAACGTTCCAGTACAGGAGTGGCCTCCTACCCTCATTTCTATCTGTTTCCTTTCCATTGCAGATGCAGAGATGTCCCATTTTGCCTGGACCAGATGTTGAGGGTCCACTGCTAAACTTCTGGTAAATGCTTCCTTTCAGGTGATAGATTGGAGCCCTCATGGGGATCTGGAAACAAAGTTTTCTCGTGTGCCATTACGATGGAAAAAACATAATCATAGCATTAGCAGCACAGCTAATGAAACTGTTATTTGGCATGAAGTGGGTCTAACTCCCCTACTTCTGCATGTACAGGGATCCACCCTAGTCCAGGGACATTTATGGAAATTGCTCACTTCCCTGGAAGCCATTAAGACCTGGAGAGGGAATATGTCCATTAAAAATAAAAAGATCTCTGTTGTGCTGTATACAAATGAAACACGAAATAGTCAAGCATGTGTTCAATTTCCTTTCATGTTAATAATTGGACATATAAATTGTTCCCCTAACAATGGCCCTGTAAATTGCACTAATAACTGTCATATTTTTACTTGCCTTAATAGTTATCTTCTTCATAGCATTAACTTTACTCAAGAAAGTTTGTATGTACTCTGGAGTCACTTGGAAATTTGGCTGCCTGTTAATCTTACGAGGCCATGGAGTAAATCTGCTGAAGTCACACAGATATATACCCTAATAACTAACATTGCTCATCGAGTCAAGGGACTCATTGGTGTTATTATTGCAGCTATATTAGGCTTGATTGCCATGGCCACAGTGGTTGCTATGGCTGGATGGCTTTGCAGCAGAGAATTCAATCAGCTGACTTTGTTCATAATTGGCATGCGAACTCTCACCTTTTGTGGCAACAACAACATAATATTGATGCCCAATTAGAGGAAGAAAGTTTTAGAACTAAAACAAACTGTATCATGGATTGGAGACCAATTAAGTTTCCTATCCACCTGAGTTTTGCTTTGCTGTGATTGGAATTCTACTCAAATTTGTGTAACTCCCATAAGGTACAATGATAGTCATGTGCCTTGGGAACAAATTAAGAGAAGTCTATGGAATCACAAAAATGCCTCTTTCAATATCTAACAACTGAGTGCTCAAATTACCAAAACTTATTCTAAAACACTGCCACAATTATCAGGTGAAGAAATTTATAAAAGCATAGTTGATAGCTTACAAAATGTAAACCCTCTTGGGCAAATATGAGGCACCCTTGCAGTTTCAATTCTTAATTCGCTTGGAATAATTTTGTGCTTATTTCTGCTTTTTGCAGTCTTTTGCTGCTGGAGACAAAAGTTCAAATCCATAAAACAGTGAAAACAAGTACTTGCTCTCCTCCGTTATAAAAAAGAAAAAAGAAAAAAGAATTTGATGTCACAAAGTTATAATGAGAACAACTAGAAAATTGTTAAAACTTGTTGCCTTACAACTGTCAAACCGCTTGTCCCCTCATGCATTCCCCATGACTTCCTAAGGCAGGAGCTGAGCCTGGAAGCCATGGGGGCATAGAGTACCTCACATCACCCTGTATGACCCCAGAGGATGGCTGGTTAGTCAATGACAGGTAAGATTCCTCAAGGGAGGAACAACCTAAGACAGGCACAGTCGTGAAGGTCCAGCAGGAAAGAGCTTTGGCTCTACAGAGGTGAGATATAGCCCCTCACCCTTTCTGAGGTTAATCGTCAATCCCCTGGCTGCCTTGTGTCCCACGCTGCTCCCAAGATGACCTGAAAGAACAATATCGGTCATATTCCAACAGGAACAATTTAAGTGCCGAATCAACCCTCTGGGGTGATTTTGGTACACTAAGTCCTTGGGGATATATGACTTATAGAGACATAATGCATGTTAAATCACAAAGGGGACTTTCAGGAAAAGCATTCCCCTAGGCAACGTTATACCCAGACATTAGAATAACTTGTTTCAGTCCATGATACTAGAGCCCTTGATCTCACTTAAAATTTAAAAATTAAAAAAGGGGGAAATGTAGGGAAAGTTCCAGCATGACTGCTCCAAAAAGACATCCAACTCTTGCAAACAAAGCTGAATGGTCTGATTATCTTGCAAATGAGACATCAACAACTTGCCTGCAAGTGCTGAGTTGGGCCTGAGTAGAAGGAGGACATAGCTGGAAAAGATTGGCTGAGAAAAAGTTTCAAGCAAGGGAAATAATAAAGATAAAAACTATATAAGCTAAATAAAGGAAGAGAGTGGGGGTACTGCACTGCTGTGAATGCAGCTGCTGCTGCTCTCGGTTAACCTGAGTTTGTGTGTCTGTGTCTTTTGTGTCTCTTGTGTCTTGGTGTCTCATTCCTCCAGGATCGGAAAGCAACAAGCTCCCTGACAGGAGAAGCCAAGATCACATTGACAACTCTGATGGTATTTGAAAGGAGTTAGCAAGGCTTAGATATTGGGAGAGAGTTGGTTGTAACTGGGTTTATGTAATAGAGACTTTTTGAGACCCTGTCTTTGAGAAAGCGTACCTTAATCATCCCAATCAATTTCAGATCTTTATGCTGTATTTATAATGTTTATATTCTGGGGATTTATTTCATGTTTTCTTTCTCAGATTGAGGTTCAGGAAGGCTAAAAGAGTCCACTCTGTGAGCACAGTAATGGGAAGAGCCACCCTGAGCACAGTAGAGCAGATGATTACACTGTTGCTGTAAACGTACTGTACTTGAAGAAGAAAGTATGCGACAGATGGTCATTGTTTTCTTAAATGATCCCAATGAGGCAGGTTAGGTTGCTGTTACCATTTTAAGAGATGTTAAAGGTCTTAGGACTTTTTCACTAGAACTATACATTTTTATTTTTAGGTGAAAATTCTAAATTCCTAATTCTAGAGGCTTTAAGTAAAGAAAGTGATGTTTCGAGATGAAAACATTGTAAGTGGATGTAAGAATAGAGATGAGAAATGGGACTCATGTCGAATTTCTGTTTATATTTGTATTTTGACTCATTACAAAAAGAAGAAATTTCCACAGATTAAAAGTCTCTTAAAAGGAAAGTACAAAGATCTGAAAATGCTGAGGTCCTTCCTATGAGCAGTAAGGTGGCCTCTTCCCAATTCAGTGGACACTCATCGACGTGCTTGGTATCTAGACTCACATGTTCCCAAAAAAGTCCCGAGTGTTGCAGTGAGTTCATTGACCTAGCAAAGTAAGGTTTGGAGTCTGCAGTGAATGGTGACTGAGGTGGGGGAAGGCCTCACATCCCTGAAAATAACCATGGAGTCACTGAAGGAAGATACTTGAGGACGAGATATAGAGCACATATTTCATCTGAAGGGTGGCTTTCCTCTCCTGGTAAATTTCTCAGTATGTTATCTTCCTTTGATCCTTTGTTTCTGGGTGGGGAGGGACAGCAATGCACGTTATAATCAAATTATTTGGGTCTTTAAGGTGAAAAGGCTCATCAGCGTGAAGAATGTGGACAATGTTTTAGTCACAGGGACCACCTCACCTCACTGTCCACTACAAAAGTGTGCACCTTGGCGAGAAAGTCTGGCAAAAGTAAGTGGAAATGTGGTGCTCCTTGACACTGCTGTGCTGAATGCATGTAAGCCGCAGGGAAGCTGGGCGGGCCTTGCAGTTTAGTTTGTTCAGTTGCATAATTCACAGCTCCTCTTCTTGAGCTTCTCTGAAGTCCTAAAGGAATTGAGCAAAGCCTATTTTGTACTCATGTTCTGTTGCTTCAAATGCTAGGAGGTGGTAGACATCGAAGTTAATAATTGATATAAAATCTGGGCATTCTTGGGGGAATTTCCTTGTTTGTTTGCTCTGCTTTCAGATTATATAAATACACAGCCTGTGTGTTACACTAATAAGAGCAACTACTGGGACTTATCTGTAGTCAGAATTGAAATCCCTTTCTAATCAGACTAAGCATTTAAAATGGTATTTTACTTTAAGGAAAGCAGGCATTGTCCTGAATATTAGCTTTTTGATACAATTTAGATATCCAGGTTTAATGAAGATTAGTTGAATGTTCAAAGAATTCATGTTATGGGACTAGGCATTTGGAGTAAGTGCTAAGGAGTAGACATGGTCTGAGGTGCCAAAAAACTGAGTGTCACAGTGCTGAGCGTGATTGACAGCATTCACACAGGACATGCAAGTACAGTAACCGATGGACCAGTTCCAAGGCCCACAGGAAGCATGGGGTTTATGTTCTCAGGTGTCAGGCTAGTGCTTCTTCACTTGACTTTGTTCAGCGATGTGCGCACTGAGTTGGTGTATTCAGTGTAGTCATAGAAATCTGCATTCATTAGGTGCTAAGAGTGAATGCTGCTGAGTGCTGGGATGCTGCACAGAGGAGGAAAGGAGGACTTCAGCAGGCCCTACGAGTGAGCGGAACTTGAAGTACAGATGCACCTGGTCGGAACTGGGACTGTTTTCTCTGAACCCCCTCATACCCTTACAAGTTTCCCAGTACCTCAGAAGGTTTTGTTTATATCACTTGCAATAGAAATAATTAAATAAATTATGTAAATCATTAGGAATTAAAATGAGAAAAAATGTAAGTACTTATTTATTGATTCAAATAAAATACCCAACTCATGCTAACATAAATAGCAATTTTGTGAAATATAAATACTTTACAAAACAAAAATGCCTGTGAAAGAGTGGCATTGTTTTACATTTCTGTAAATCTCTTTAATGGCTCACTGGCTGAATTGTCATATTTGCTCTCACGTGTTACTTTTTTGCAGTAAATGAAAAAAATCTAGCCTCACTCAGATACATAGTTGGTAAAAGGAATAGTTTTATAATAGCCTTCTTAGGTAATTGTGGACATTAGTCTTTGCTATAGAACTTAGCAATGGTAGTTTCCTAAGGACACTTGCAAGGTGGAATATGAAATAGGATTAATGAGGTTTCATACTCTTACTCTCAGTATCTTAGGCTATCTTGTGCATTGAATGCATGTTTTACCTCTGCATAGGATTAACATATGCATTTGTCATTTGGAAAATAATGGTCACTGAGTTGTGCTGGTTTTCCAAATGTTAGCATGTTTCACAGGACAGGATCCATGAATCATATTGCTAACACAGCAGCAAGGAGTACTGAGACGCTGTCAAGATCATGGGGGCAGACACACGTTTTCCAAAATTCTCTCATCATTAGCTTGAAAGCTCAGATTTTATCATTGCTAATAAATACTGTCAGGTTTTTCTCCTAAAGTAACAGAATCACTTGATTTAATTTTTGGGAAAATACCTGCCAGATACTCAGTCTGTCACTCTATCTCATCTTTAATTCTTTCGAGTAAAGTGGTATTTAGTCCATGAGGAGCGTGGCCACTGCAACGGCTGCTTTATTCTCCTGGGTGCTTTTCTCTGAAATGGCATCACACTTGGATTTGTGGTATGTTAGTTATTAAAACTCACATCTTTTATTTTCATAGATATAAAGCAATCTTTCATCAATGTGATGTTTGCAAGAAATTTTGTAAAGGCAAATCAAGTCTCAAAATGCATTTTCAGATGCATTTGGGTAAAACTTAAAAGATAATTTCTATATATTTTTGTGTAATTAGTCAGGAGCAAAATTAAGACTTTTAAATGCTTGTCCTTGGTTAAATTGTTTTGTTTTTATCTCACTAAGACTTTTACTCATTACATGAAAGTAGATACTATGAATGAACAATAGTCTGGTATTCTATTCTCTATGGTAAAATACTTTGGCCCATCATTTCGTACAATTTTGGAAAATAATTTACTCAACTTTGAGCTCTCATTTTCCTCTTCTGGTTGTTTATGGATCCTCTAAATCTGCATAACCCTGTGAAGACATGTATTTTTCTTTAAAAGAGCAATTCAAATGTGAAATTGTTGTCTTCTCAACAAGTTACCACTGTATAATTTCTATAGTTACAGTAGAATGAACTGTTTCAGCTGCTCCCCAGATGTCACTTTCTAACTTGTACCTGCCCACTGGCAAAGCTACCACATTTTGAAGTGTAGACTATGTCAGGGTTCTTTATTATGTTGTCATAGTCCTTGTTTGACATCTCATATAAATTAGCAATTTTCAAAGCTTTTCATCTTTCTTTTTATGAAAAAAATTCATTTATGCTTTGCAGCTGCTTTGTTTTATGTTTGATTTGGCTTTTGTCAAGCTGCCATTCTGGAAGAGAAAAATCATTGGTTTCATAAATATCAGAGTGGAAAATAAGTGAATTTGGGTAATTTCAGTAGCAAAGAGTTAAAGTACAGATTTGTCAGTGATACATACAGTGCTGCTGTAAAAAGCAAAAACGCCTTTCTCCAAATGCTAAAGTCCTAATTTATGGGGTCCATAAATAGAGGGCTCAGTGGGAATGGAAGTCTGCTGTAATGGTAGCCTCGGTTGGCCACATGCATACTGCATGCCAGGTACAGTGGAAGCACTGTTACTGCGTTTTCTCATTGAGCCCATTCTCCATCTCTGTGAGGTAGGTGCTGTGGCTATTTCACATTACAGGTGAGGGAGCTCTGGGTAGAAGTGGGGTAGCTGGTGGAGGTATGATGAGTACGTGGTTTAGCAAGAGTTCACACCAAGATCTTTTTAATGTATGAGCCCATTCCCTTTACTATTTTGTGATAGCATATACTATTACTGCTTTTATTAAGATTTTGTATATATTTACATGGAAAATTTGCCTCTAAAAATCTTTGTCTTGCTAAGGGAGTGCATTTTATCCTTAATTTCATTTTTATTGATCCAGGTGAAAAGCCATACAAATGTCAAATCTGCAATCAGTCTTTTAGAATTAAGAAAACCTTAACAAAACACCTGGTCATTCATTTTGATGCCCGATGGTTCAACTGTCAGTGCTGCAGTGCAGCTTTTATGTAGAAAGGCAAGCTGAAGTACCACACCAACCATGTTCATGGCATAAAATCTCCTGATGACTCTCTGAGCACTTTCAAGGACAAGCTTGTCTCCTTGCCAGTACAGTACTCATCTGATGACAAAATCTTTCTGGCAGAAACAAAGCAGTACATGGACCAACCCAAAGTCTATCCTCCAGAAGCCAAGACGATGCTGCAGAATGTGTCTGCCAGAGTGTGCATGCTGGTGATGCTGGTGCCCATTCAGATGCTGGACACCCAGAGGGATCTGGTGCATCACACCACCATCCTTCCACCATCTTCTCATAAGATCTTGTCACCACAGTCCCCATCAACCGAGTACCCATGTGCAGCCAACTTAGCTTTTCTGGAGAAGTATACTCTGACACCTCAGCCTGCAAGTTTTGTCCATCCAGTCTGACCTGAGCAGATGCCGGAGTACAGAGTACAGGGACATTGTTTGGTCTGGACAGCGCGCCTGCTGTCCAGACCATCTTCAGTCATGAGCATCACTTGTGAGCAGGTTCACGCGTCACACAGACGCTGTGCTGGGATGGGCGTGTGCTCACGTAACCCAGGGCCGGTAGCCATTCAGTTAGGAAGGCTGCTGAGAGTTGTGTAGTCTCTAGTTTCTCGAGTCTACATCTGGAATCAAGAAAAGTATGTATCTGTATAGAACATAAGAATATTTGGACGCATTTTGAGGTATATATATATATGTATATATATATATTTTTTGCTTTTTTGTATGTGGGTAGCTCCCTGACTGGGAATCGAACCCTGGCCGCAGTGCTGACAGTGCCAGCGCCGAAGCCCCAATCCACTACACCATCAGGGAACTCCCTGAGGTATAATATTTGAAGTGAACATTTTTGTGATCTTAAAAGATTACGTAGTGCTTATTTTTAATGGCATCCCAAACTCTTCAAAGTTATTAGCTGTTGACACAATGGGCTTTTGTTTTTTTTAATCATCAGTGAACATTTTAGTTTTTAGTCTCATTCTTTATGTCTCTCTTCCCTATCTTCCAGTCAAGTTTAAGGACCATGCAGCCTTTAAGAAAGAACTTAGGAGACTGAACTGATCACTGCAGTTGTTCCTTATCCTAACATAAGATTCATTATTATTTCTTCCAGATTTTTAAAAATTGATATTAGGAATTTGATTTTATCAGAATGTCTTGGATAGTTGTGTTGTGTTTTTCATTTGGCTGTAATTTCTGATTATCATTATCTTGTGGTCTTTTGACAAACTCAAAGCCAGAAAGCTAATTCATGTAAGATGAATTGACATAATTATCCAAATGATTGGTTTTTGCTTGTGCTTCAATTATAATGAACAAGAATTGAATATGTAGGTCTACATATTTAATTATAGAGGATGAAAATGTATTAAAAGCCAAATATGGCAGTTTTCACTAGATATGTTTCAAGGTCAGATCCCCTTCTGTATTTTGCCATTTAGTTCAGAAACATTAACAATGTATCACAGCACCCATCTCTCGAGTGGAAGGACAATGATAATAATCAATACAATTTAAATTACAAGCTACATTTGGTCTCATTGACCTTGACTAACAGACTAAGAAACAGAACATAGATGTTGCATACATGCTTGTTAGCAAAGATGTCAAGCTGATTATGAACTTCATATCTAACTCAATGCTGTTTACTTTCATCAGAGGGAACCATTACTTGTATACAGATTCACAGGTAATCCAGACCTTGACATTTGCTTTTCACATAAGACTAATGTCTGTACTTATTCTTAATTTTTATTTTTGTGTGGGACAGCAGTTGAGTGCTTGGTGAAAGGAAACAGTTACAGCAAAACCTCACTGATCAAAATGAATCGAGGACAAAGTCAGTCAAATGCAAGGTAATTATACCTTTAAAGATGTGTACTTTCCCTATGGTCAAGGTAATTTAGATGTGAACTAGGATCATGTTTTCTAGTGGAGCTGCTTAAAGAAGTAGAGTAGGCAGGGTGGAGTTTTTAGTAGCATGTAATTTATATGGAAACTACTAGAAAAAAGCAAATTTTAATTTAAAATTGCTTAAAGCACTTTTCTCTCTCTCTCTCTCTCTCT
>PVJL010020920.1:0-11293 GCA_004026885.1 Lyroderma lyra
CTGAGGGTTCTGTTTTAAATTAGGTTTGGATTTGGTGTTAGATTAGGTTTGGGGTTTCTTTGTAAATTAGGCCAGGTTACCGTTTTGTTTTGTTATTTATGTATTAAATTAATGACAGTGACATTGATTA
Organism: Lyroderma lyra; assembly: GCA_004026885.1. NCBI lineage: Eukaryota > Metazoa > Chordata > Mammalia > Chiroptera > Megadermatidae > Lyroderma > Lyroderma lyra. The sequence goes on from PVJL010020920.1 coordinate 131, forward strand.
GCAACCTTACATTTCCAGTGTGCATTTCTACAATACATAATTCATATTCATATATTGCATTGTGCGTGCAGCACCCAGAGTCACTTCTTCCTTGCCCCTATATTTGACCCACCCCTTTCCTCTTCTACCACCTCTCTTTTTCCTTACTTTCTTAAAACCACTAATGTGTTGTCTGTATTTATGTGTTTTTGGATTTTTCTTTGTTGCTTTCATTTTTACAGCCCAAGTATGAGTGAAGTTCTATGGTTCCAAGCTACTTGTATTTGAATTATTTCCCTTAGCATGGTAATCTCCAGAACAATCCATGTTGTCACAATCAGCAGGGATTCATCTTTATTTCTGGGCGAATAGTGTTTCACTGGGTGTTTGTACGACATCTCCTGAATCCAATCAATTGTTGAAGAACATGTTTTTTTTGTTGTTATATGTCTTGACCACCATAACTTGTACTGCAAGGAACACATGGGTACGTATATCTCTATGAGTTGATGTTTTCAGATTTGGAGGGTGGATACCCAGAGAATGGATTGCTTGGTTGTATGGTGTATTTACTCTTAACATTCTGGGGAACCTCTGTACTGTTTTCCATCGTTGCCGCCAATTGACCTGCCCACCTGCAGCATATGAGAGTTCTTTATTCCCACAGCCTCTCCATCACTCGTTATTAGTTGTCTTGTGGATCATAGACTTTCTATTAATATCAGGTATGAAGTGGTAGTTCATAGAATTTCTCTAATAGCCAGTGTACCTAAACATTTTGTATTTATCTCTTGGGTTTTTAATTAATCTGTCTTCTTGGGGAAAGTGTCTGTCCAAGTCCTGTGCCCATGTGTTCATGGGATTGTTTGTTTGTCTGTTGTTGAGTTCTAGGAGTTCTTTATATAGTTTAGGTTTTAACCCCCTTTGAGTCATTGCTTGCAAATCTCTTTTCCCACTCTGTCGCTAGCCTTTTGTTTCTTGAAGATTTCTTTGGCTGTGAAGAAGCTTTTACGTTGGGTACAGTCCCATTCATTTCTTTTGACTTTCACTTCCCTTGCCTTTGAGGTAACATTCATCAAACTCTTTTTGAAGCAAGTTTTATAGTTTTGGGACCTATGCTTTCTTCTATGCAATTTATCATTATTGGTAGCATGTTTAGGTCTTTGGTCCAGTTTTAGTTAATTTTGGTATATGTTGAAAACAGTCAGTCTAGTTTCATTCTTTTGCATGGGATATTCTCTATGCCCTAGCACCGTTGATGGAAAATAGATTCTTTTTTTCATGTTATATTTTTGACTTTCCATAGAAAACAATCTTTACATATATATGTGGGATTTCACTTTTCCTTCATTGGTGTTTGTGTGCCTATATTTCTGCCAATACCCTGCTGCTTATATTATTGTCATTGTGTTTTATAGATTAAAGTCAAAGAGTGTGAAACCTTCAACATTATTGTTTTTTTTTCTTCGGATGCCTGTGTTTATTTGTAGTCTTTTTAGATTCCATAGAAATCTATTGATGTTTTTTTGAAATTTTTCTAATAACTGTCATTTGTATTTTGTTGGGGATGGCATTAAATCTGTTCGTTATTTTGTGTAACATGAACATTTCAATGAGGTACATTCGTCCCATTTATGAACATAAAATCATTGCATTTCTTTGTGCCTTCTTCAATTTCTTTTTTTTCTGCGTTTATTTATTTATTTATTTATTGATTTCTATTCATTTTTATTGACAGACTTATTGGTGTGACATCTGTCAGCAAGGATTTCATAAGTTTCTGGCATACAATTCTACTGTGCATTGTCAACTTGATGTATAATCAGTTCACCACCTAATATGATGTCTCTTTACATCACCTTATATTTAGCTTCGCCCTCTCCTCTCCCAGCCCCTCCGTTTTCTCCCCTCCCTAACCCACTCGTCCCCAAATAATCATTAAATTATTGATTGTGTCCATTGGTTATTTGTTTGTTCATTTCATTTTTTTTTTTGCTTTCAGTTTTATATTCCACATATGAGTGAAGTCTTACAGTTCTTTGATTTTTCTGTGTGGCTTATTTCCCTAAGCATGATGATCTACAGGTCCATCAGTGTTGTTGCAAATTACAATATTTCATGTTTTCTTATAGCTGAGTAATATTCCATCAAAAATTAACTCAAAATAGAGTAAAGAACTTCATAGAAGATCTGTAACAATACACTGTATAGAAGAAGACATTGGTACTAAACTTATAGACCTAGGACTCAAGGAAGACTTCATGACCCGGTCCTCAAAGACAAGGGAAGTATAAGCAAAAATAAATGAATGGGACTATATCAAACTCAAAAGCTTTTGCAAAGCAAAAGAAAACTTCAATTTCTTTTAACCTCTTGTGTTTTTCAGAGTATAGGTCCCTCAGCCCCTGTGTTAAGTTTGTTCTCAGCGTTTATGTTAAGGTTAACATACAAATTAGGGTATGTGTTGAACTGATCTTTCGGGTTATTGCTCTTTTTAGGTGGGTGGTATCAGTTAGTGTCAGAGTTATAACTAAGGTTAGGGTTAGCGTTAAGTTGGTCATTAGAATTAGGGTTAAGATTAGGGTTATATTCACCTTTGAAGTTCAGGTTTCACTCTCAATTACTGTTATGATTAGGATTAGTGTTATTCCTAGAATTTGGTTTAAGGGAAAGCACGGGTTATGTAATGTGTAGGTTTAGGTATGTGCTTATTGTCTGATGATGTTAGAAACCATGTTATGTTCAGTTAACTAGCTATGGTTAGCAAAATATTTCGGGTTAGGTTTAGGGTTAGAGTTAGGTTTGAGGTTATTTTTTTTTTTTTTTTTTGGTTTTTAATTAGGTGTGGTGTAGGTTTAAGACCAAGATAGGGGCTGTAGGGAATCCTAGCATTAGCTTTACGTAGACGTTATGGTTCAGATTTTGAGTGAGGCTAAGGGTTAAATATAAGGTTAGGTTTGATTTTATTTTTAGGGTTAGCAGTAGAACAAAAGGTCCGATTGTGTTTAAGGTTAGATTTTGTGTTTAAGTTTAGGTCTTTTGGTTTTCTTCATGGTTCAATTGAGGGTTTGGTAAGAAGTAGTGTTTTATGGTAAGCTTTGATGCAGGATTGGCTCAGAATTGGGTATAAAGTTAGGGTTAAATTAAGGGATCTGACTCGGGTTAGGTTTACAGTTATATATTAAGGGTTATGTTTTAAGTGAAGTTTAAGGTGAGGTTTTGAGTTTGGTATGAGAGTGGGTTTAGATTTGTGTTTCCATTTAGGTGCCAGATTACACTTAGGATTATGTACTGAGTAATCTTCAAGTTAGGTAAATGTTAGAATGAGTTTAGGTTCAGAACAGATTTTGTACGATTGTTAGTGTTAGTGTAGGATATGAATAAATTGTGACATTAGGATAAAAAATTTAAATGAATTTTTTTTTACTAAGGTTTAGGTTTGAGGTTTTGTTTTTAGATAAGTATAAGGATAGTGTTAGGTTCATTTTACAGTCTAGGTTTAGGGTTAAGTCTGAGTTTATGAATAGTGTTATGGATAGGGTTCTTGTTATGTTTCCATTTAAAGTTTGGGTTGAGTTTGTGATTAAATTTAAGGTTACTGTTAAGATTAAGCTGACCATTGTTTTATGAGTTACTTTGAAATTGGGATTAGGTTTAGTGATCTTTGTAGGTTATATGCTGAGATTATGGTTGGTAAACGATGTAGTGAAGGGGTAGGATGAGGACTAGAGTGATGTGTGAAGTTCGATTTTGGGTTAAAATTACTTTTAAGTTTCAGGTGTATGTTTAGGATTAGGACTCCCCTTAAGCTTTGGTTTAGGGTAAGTGTGAACCTTTCAGTTAGGATTGTGATTAGAGATGAGGTTAGTTGTTAGGTTAAGTTTACGATCAGGTGCCGGTTAGGATGAAGGCCATGATGATGTTGACGCCCAGGGTTATGTTTAGGGTTACGCTTAGGGATTTTCGTTATGTTCATGGTACATGTTCCAAGTAGATTTTGTTTTAATTTTAGGGTTAGGGTTGGCTTTGACTCCAGGGTAAGGGTGTAAATTAGGATTGAGTTCTTGGTTAACGTTAGAGAATAGGCCAGGTGTAGGGTTATCCTTAAAGTTAGGGATAAGTTTAAGATTCCATTATGAGTTCCTTTGAAACTTAGGGTAAGTTTTGGATTTAGGGTTCACATATGACTAAGTTTAGTGTTAGGTTCTTCATTGAGTTAGGTATTGTGTTTGGGATAGTTTTAATACTTATTCCTTTTATTTTTAATTTTTGCCACCACATTGGCAATTGAGATCATCAAAAGTGTTTTTCAACTTTCCATTTATCTAGAAGCAGCAATGGGGCCTGAACTCACAGAGTCTATTCAAATGCTCATCATAGATCTCACTACTCAGTCTTCTCTCAGGTTTTCAAGAATAACTTCTCAACTCTCAAATCTCTTTACAGTTATCAGATCAGTATTGCGAGGTTGACTTCCCATCAAGATACCAAACAAAAATTCCGGCCTTTTCTTCCTTCCTCCCCTACCACAATGGGCAATCATCTGTGAAATGCATAATAATGCACATGAATCTCTTTTTCCCATTATGTCAAGGTTCCATTCTGTATTTTAGTTGTGTAAGAATATTTCTGAAATACTTACTATAATTCTGAGTAGAATACAAATCATAAATTAAAAAAAAATACCAGAGGCTTCTATTTTAAATATTCTAGAAGGCATGCACGCACAATCACTCTAGTATTTTGAACACTCAACTGTAAATCATAATCAAAGTGCATTGTGTGCTTGCTGTCCCCAACCCCTGCCGCCTCCCTTCTTCACTTAGGAAAACAGTTCAGTGGTCTGAGTACAGTTAAAGGAGGGGATGCCACTGCTAAATATACACTCACCTATCTCACAGAATATACAGAGAGACAGTAAGTTAAGTTCATGTTATACACACCTTAAATTCCTCCACAAGAGAACGGCTGCCTGTTCAACATGTATTATAGTCAGAGCCTCACAACCACTAAGTATAGGGTAAAACAGAGAAAGGTACGTACATAATTTACCAGAACAAACCACCCTTTTACTCTGATTTATCTGGGATCAATCAATGCCTTGAAATAGGTATGAAGTGATGCATCAAAATTATTCCATTTGAAAACCTCTGTACCCTGGTGAGAGCAGAGGCTTGGAGAGGCGGTTTGGCGCCAACAGGAGCGCCCTTGGGCCACCGGATCCCAGGCTTATGCAGGCAGACAACCCTTGCAGGGCGCACCCCACTCCAAGATGTAAAGAGTAAGGCGCCAGGGACCTATAATCAGAACATTGGCTGACCGCGAGGGCACAGTTGCAGGGCCAGCCAATCGGGGCCCCGAGGCTGTATCAAGGTCTATGATGTCTTGCGGCCCCAAAGCCAATCAGGAGATAATAGAACTGTCATGATTGTGAGTTCCATAATGCGATGCAGTGGGGAGCTGTGACCCTGGAGTGGTTTAGAGGTAAGTTTAGGACTTGTGTTAAGGATGAGATTCTGCGCAGCTTCAGCTGTGGTGTTAGCCTTAGAGTTAGCTTTGAGGTTAGACGTTGGTTAAAATTGTGGTTAATGTTCAGGGTATGTAAAGTTCAGGGTGAGAGGTATGTGTACCATTGTGGTTATGATTAGTGTAAGGATCCATCTTTGAGTTAGGCTATGTGTCAGGTTTCAGGTTAGGTTCAGGGCAAGAGTTTGGATTGGGTTAGAAGAAGCTTTGAAGTTATGGTATTAAGAACATTGAAATGAGAACTCTGGGTATTGATAGAGTGAGGTAAAATTTGAGGATAGAGTTAGGTTTTTCGTTAGGCATATGCTTGGGTTAGGTTTTGGGTGAGTTAATGATTAGGTTTAGTTATATACTTAGGCATCGAGTTACCTTTGAATTTGGAATTAGGTTGTATTATAGGGTAGGAGAAGGGCAGGTTTAATGATGAGGTGCAGATTTTAGTTTATGATTCGGTTTTTAGGATTAGGGTGAGATTTGGCTTGGAGTTCAGCGTTGGTTTTCCATTCGAGTTGGGGTTGGGTTTCCAGTAAAAGCGAGTATGGGTTCCTTTCAGGGATAGTGTTATAGGAAGGCTCAGGTTTTCCACTAGGGCTCGGTTTAGCGTTAGATTTCACTTTGGGATTATTTCTTGAGTATAATATGAGATTTAGAGTTAGGGTTCAGTTTATAGTAAAGCTGAGGGTTCTGTTTTAAATTAGGTTTGGATTAGGTGTTCTATTAGTTTTGGGGTTTCTTTGTAATTTAGGCCAGGTTTATGGTTTGGGTTTCTTATTTATGTATTGAATTAATGACAGTGACATTGATTAGTAACATTACATTTCCAGTGTGCACTTCTATAATACATAATTCATATTCATATATTGCATTGTGTGTTCAGCACCCAGAGTAACTTCTTCCTTCCCCCTATATTTGACCCACCCCTTTCCTCTTCTACCACCTCTCTTTTTCCTTACTTTCTTGCAACAACTAATGTGTTGTCTGTACTCATGAGTTTTTGGATTTTTCTTTGTTGCTTTCATTTTTACATCCCAAGAATGAGTGAATTTCCATCGTTCCGAGCTATTTCTATTTGATTGATTTCCCTTAGCATGGTAATCTCCAGACCCATCCATGTTGTCACAATTGTCAGTGTTTCATCTTTATTTCTGGGCGAGTAGTTTTTCACTGGGTATTTGTACCACATCTCCTGCATCCAATCAATTGTTGAAGAATCTGTTGGTTGTTGATATGTCATGACACCCATAACTTGTACTGCAAGGAACACAGGGTTACGTATATCTCTATGAGTACATGTTTTCACATTTGGAGCGTGGATACCCAGAGAAGGGATTGTTTGGTTATACAGTATAATTATTCTTATCATTCTGGGGAACCTCTGTACTGTTTTCCATCGTTACTGCCAATTGACATGCCCCCCTGCAGCATATAAGATTGCTTTATTCCCACAGCCTCTCCAACACTCGTTATTACTTGTCTTCTGGATCATAGCCTTTCTATTAATAACAGGTATGAAGTGGTAGTTCATGGCATTTCTCTAATAGCCAGTGCACTTAAACATTTTGTATGTATCTCTTGGGTTTTTGATTAATCTGTTTTCTTGGGAAAGTGTCTGTTCAAGTCCTGTGCCCATGTGTTCATGGGATTATTTGTTTGTCTGTTGTTGAGTTCTAGGAGTTCTTTATATAGTTTAGGTTTTAAACCCCTTTCAGTCATTGCTTGCAAATGTCTTCTCCCACTCTGTCGGTAGCCTTTTTGTTTCTTGATGGTTTCTTTGGCTGTGCAGAAGCTTTTACGTTGGTTACAGTCCCATTCATTTATTTTGACTTTTACTTCCCTTTCACTTGAGGTAACATTCATCAAACTGTTTCTGAAGCAAGGTCTACAGGTTTGGGACCTACCATTTCTTCTATTAAATTTATCATTATTGGTAGCATGTTTAGGTATTTGGTCCAGTTTTAGTTAATTTTGGTGTATGTTGAAAACTGTCAGTCTAATTTCATTCTTTTGCATGTGATATTCTCTATGCCTTAGCACCGTTTATCGAAAATGGATTCTTTGCTTCATGTTATATTTTTGGCTTTCCATAAAAAACAATCTTCACATATATATGTGGAATTACTTCTTGGTTTCCAGTTCTTCTTCATTGGTGTGTGTGTTCCTATATATCTGCCAATACCCTGCTGTTTATATTATTGTCATTGTGTGTTGTAGATTGAAGTTAAAGTGTGTGAAACCTTCACCATTATTGTTTTTTTTTTTTCTTCGGATGCCTGTGTTTATTTGGGGTCTTTTTAGATTCCATAGAAATCTGTTGATGTTTCTCTTGAAATTTTTCAAAAAACTGTAATTGGAATTTTGATGTGGATGGCATTAAATCTGTTAATTGCTTTGTGTAACATGACCATTTCAATGAGGTACTTTCGTCCCATTTATGAATATAAAATCTCTGCATTTCTTTGTGCCTTCTTCAATTTCTTTTTTTTTCACCATTCATTTATTTATTTATTTATTTCTATTCATTTTTCTTGATAGACTTATTTGTGTGACATCTGTTAGCAAGGATTTCACAGGTTTAAGGCATACAATTCCCCTGTGCATTGTGAACTTGATGTATAATCAGTTCACCACCTAATGCGACATCTCTTTACATCACCTTATATTTAACTTCGCCCCATCCTCTCACAGCCCCTCCCTTTTATCCCCTCCCTAACACACTCGTCCCCAAATAATCATTAAATTATTGATTTTGTCAATGGTTTATTTGTTTGTTCATTTCATTTTTTCTTTGTTTTCAGTTTTATATTCCACATATGAGTGAAGTCATACAGTTCTTTGATTTTTCTGTGTGGCTTATTTCCCTAAGCATGATGATCTCCAGGTCCATCCGTGTTGTTGCAATTGACAATATTTCATCTTTTCTTATAGCTGAGTAATATTCTATCAAAAATTAACTCAAAATAGATTGAAGACCTTCCTATAAGACCTGTCACAATACACTGTGTAGAAGAAGACATTGGTACTAAACTTATAGACCTAGGTCTCAAAGAAGATTTCATGACCCGGTCCTCCAAGGCAAGGGAAGTATAAGCAAAAATAAATGAATGGGACTGTATCAAACTCAAAAGGTTCTGCAAAGCAAAAGAAAACTTCAATTTCTTTTAACATCTTGTGTTTGTTAGAGTATAGGACTCTCAGTCCCTGTGTTATGTTGCTTCTTAGCGTTGAGGTTATGGTTAACATACAAATTATGTATGTGTTGGACTGATCTTTAGGGTTATTGCAGTTTTTAGGTGGTTGGTTTCAGTTAGAGCCACAGTTATAAATAATGTTAGGGTTAGCGTTCAATTGGTCATTAGAATTAGGGTTAAGATTAGGGTTATATTGACTTTTGAAGTTCGGATTTCACTCTCAATTACTGTTATGATTAGGCTTAGTTTTATTTCTAGAATTTGGTTTGAGGGAAAGCACGGGTTATGTAATGGGTAGGTTTAGGTATGTGCTTATTTTGTGATGAGGTTAGAAACCATGTTATTTTCAGCTAACTAGCTATGGTTAGCTTGATATTTAGGGTTAGGTTTAGGGTTAGAGTTAAGTTTGAGGTTATTTTTTTTTGTTTTTAATTAGGGGTGGTGTTGGTTTAAGACCAAGATAGGGGCTGTATGGAAGCCTCGCTTTAGCTTTACGTAGACATGATGGTTTAGATTTTGAGTTAGGCTAAGGGTTAAAGATAAAGTTAGGTTTGATTTTATTATTAGGGTTAGCCGTAGAAGAAAAGGTCGGAGTGTGTTTAAGGTTAGATTTGTGTTTAAGATTAGGTCTTTTTGTTTTATTCATGGTTCAATTGGGAGGTTGGAAAGAAGTAGTGTTTTACGGTAAGCTTTGAGGCAGGGATTGGCTCTTAATTGGGGATACAGTTAAGGTTAGATTAAGGGCTCTGTTTAGGGTTATGTTTACAGTTATATATTAAGGGTTATATTTTAAGTTAAGTTTAAGGTGAGGTTTTGAGTTTGGTATGAGAGTGGAGTTAGATTTGTGTTTCCATTTAGGGGCCAGATTTCACTTAGGATTACGTTTTGAGTAAGCTTCAAGTTAGGGTAAGTGTTAGAATGAGTTTAGGTTCAGAATTGATTTTGTGATGATGGTTAGTGTTAGTGTAGGATAAGAATTAATTGTGAGATTTGGATGAAAATTTAAAATGAAATATTTTTGACATAGGTTTAGGTTTGAGGTGAGGTTTTAAATTAAGTATAAGGATAGTGTTATGTTCATTTTACAGTCTAGGTTTAGGGTTAAGGCTGAGTTTATGATTAGAGTTATGGATAGGGTTCTGGTTATGGTTCCATTTAAGGTTTGGGTTGATTGTGTGATTAAAGTTAAGTTTACTGATAAGGTTAGGCTTTCCATTGTCTTATGGTTTACTTTGAAATTGGGATTAGGTTTAGTGTTCTTTGTAGGTTATATGCTGGTGTTACGGTTGGTCCACGATGTAGTGAAGGGGTAGGATGAGGGTTAGAGTGAGGTTTGAAGTTCGATTTTGGTTTAAAATTAGTTTTCAGTTTCAGGTGTATGTTTAGGTTCAGAACACCAGTTAGGCTTAGGTTTAGGGTAAGTTTGAAACTTTCAGTTAGGATTGTGATTAGAGATAAGGTTAGTTGTGAGGTTAAGTTTACGATCAGGTGCTTGTTAGGGTGAGGGCCAAGCTGATGTTGACGCCAAGGGTTAGGTTTAGGGTCACGCTTAGGGATTTTGGTTATGTTCATCGTTCATGTTCCAAGTAGATTTAGTTTTAGGTTTAGGGTTACGGTTTGCTTTGAGTCAAGTGTTAAGGTGTAAATTGGGATTGAGTTCATGGTTAAGGTTCAAGAATAGGCCAGGTGTAGGGTTTGACTTAGGGCTAGGAAGAAGGTTAAGATTCCATTATGAGTTCCTTTGAAAATTACGGTCAGGTATGGGTTTAGGGTTCACTTGTGTGTAAGTTTAAGGTTAGGTTCGTCCTTGAGTTAGGTATTGTGTTTGGGATAGTTATGATACTTATTCCTTTTTTTATTTTAATTTTTGCCACCACATTGACCTCTGACATCATCAAAAGTTGTTTTCAGCTTTCCATTTACCTAGAAGCATCAATGGGAACTCATCTCAGATAGTCTATTCAAATACTCATCTTAGATCTCACTACTCAGGCTTCTCTCAGATTTTCAAGAATAACTTCTCAAATCTCAAAGCTCTTTACAGTTATCAGATCAGGATTGGGAGGATGACTTCCCACCAAGATACCAAACACAAGTGCCAGCCTCTTCTTTCCTTCCTCCCCGACCACAAAGGACAATCACCTATGAAATGCATAATAATGTGCATGAATCTGTATTTCCCATTATCTCAAGTTTCCATTCTGTATTTTAGTTGTATAAGAGTATTTCTGAAATACTTACTCTAATTCTGAGTAAAATGCAAAACATAAATAAAAAAATATACCAGAGGCTTCTATTTTAAATATTCTAGAAGGCATGCACGCACAATCACTTTAGTATTTTGAACAGTCAATTGTATAACCCCCTGCCGCCTCCCTTCTTCACTTAGGAAAACAGTTCAGTGATGTGAGTACAGTTAAGGAAGGGGATGCCCCTGCTAAATGTACGCTCACCTATCTCACAGAACATA
>PVJL010020921.1:0-11317 GCA_004026885.1 Lyroderma lyra
CACACGTCCCGTCTGCAGCCTCCTCCGTCTCCCGGCCCTCACGGAACCGAGGAGAGACGCGGCCTTGGCCTTGCTCTGGACCGGGCTTCGGCGTAAGGGAATGTTGTGGCTGGGTGGCTCTTGTATCCAGACCTCCAGAACTTTCTCCGTGTCAGCAATAACGCTGTTTTACTTTCTTATATTTCATGTGTTCACTGCAGGAGCATTTAAAATTTCCTTCAAGAACTTTCCTTTCACATTCACAACTTGGCTCATTGTTTGGCAAAGAGCCCTCGCTTGCGACATGCCTTCCTCCCTGAGCTGCATCCTTTCTAGCCTCTGATTTAAAGTCTCAGGGGACAGGGAGGCCCGAGGAGAGGGAGAGAGACAGGGACAGCCGGTCGGTGGGGCCATCAGAACACACACAGCATTTATCAATTAAGTTCACTGTCTTACATAGCTACGGTTCTCAGCAACCCCCCCTCAAAAAAAAAAAAAATAATTACAATAGTGACGATCGAAGATCACTCATCACAGAAAACTACAACAAATGTAACGAAAAAGATGCAACTGAAAGTACTGTGAGAATGACCTACGTGTGACCCGGAAACACAAAGTGAGCAAATGATGTTGGGGCGATGCAACCCAGAGAGGTGCCCGACGCCGGGCTGCCACAAACTTCCAACCTGTGAAACACGCGATGACCTGACGCGCGGGACGAGGAGCGCAGTGGAATGAGCCACGGCCACACGAGCTCCGCGCACGTGCTCGGCTCCACTGCCGGATCCGGCTCTGCGTCGCTCGGGGGCCTCTCTGGCCGCGGGACGGGCCCGAAGCCCTTCGCTGGGGCCGCTCTGGGAGACGCGGCAGTGCACGCGAGGGTTAACCGCTCCACAGCTCTCCCTGTGCAGAACTTTCCTGGCCCCGCTCTCTTGTTTATTTTTCCATGTGATCTTTAGACGCGGTGAGTCTACTTCCAAAAGCACCTCATGATGGACTTTCTACTGATATACAATTAGACAGAAATGTCCCTTTAGAGAGAGGGTGCTCCTTTACGGCCTGAACTCTTCTTGCTGAGGAACGGGGCTTGCATCTCCACGTCTTCTGCTCGCTGTCATTGTGGTTGTCACCGTGGGTGTCGGGGCTCTGTTAAGTGCAGAGTTTCCTTCTGCATTTGGGTTGCAGCCATTCCCCCCCAAACACAGGGATGTTGTTGATTTCGAACAGCAGTTTTATTTTTCCAGCTGTGCTCGTGGATTGTCTAGAGGTGCAAGGACATTCCTGTGGTCACTCGTCAGCTTGCCGCCGCCTTGCAACTCTTCCACTTCTCTTTCAATCCCAGCGCATCTAGAATAATGTCACACAAGTCGTGCCAGCTTCCTTTCACTTAGTCACATTCCCGACTTCAATGGAAAACACCTCTGGGGCTCGGCCTTAAACGGGACGCAGTTTTTAACTTAAACGTGTTTTCCTCGTGTCAACAATGGGCGTTGACCTTCGTCTCTAAGCAGGGTCACATGGTTACTGTCCTTTAGCCAGTAGTAAGAGTCCCTCTAATAACAGCCTGTGTATAACACAGAGTCTGAGAGGCCAGACCAGCTGGTTCAAATTCCCGGCCTCCCACTAGCTGGACGTGTGGCCTTGGCCAGTTTCCCACCCTCTCTGTGCCATGACCACCTCCTGGACACACCGACGTCAGCAACAGCACCTAGCTCTAAGGATGGGTGCAAAGTTTCAGTGAACTCATACACAGGAAGGGCTGAACAGTGCCCGGTCATAGCAAATGCTCTGTAAGCAGTAGTCAGGAGCATCGCACTCCTGGAATGACCCCACCGGTCGTGCTGAGCTGTTTTTGATTGCTTGTTGGTTTGTGGAGATCAACTTACTTATTTATGGAAGTATGACATGCATCCAGAAAAGTCAAAAGTGAACACACACGTCACGTGGACTTGGATGTGACACCAGAAGCACAAGCAACAACAATAAAATAGATAAATCAATCAATTGGGCTTCACCAAAATGAGAAACTTCAGGGCCTCAAAGGACAGTAGGAATTAAAAGAAAAGACAATCCGTGGGATAAGAGCAAACGTGCACAAATAATGTATCTGATGAGGGACTTGTATCCAGGAAATAAATATAAGGAACTCTTACAACTCGCTAACAAAAAGATGCATAACCCAAACAAGAAACGTGCCAAGGACGTGCCCGGACGTTTCTCTGGGGAAGATACCCGAATGGCAAACACACACACGAAAATACGCACCGCATCATTGGTCGTCACGGAGATGCAGACGAGAAGCACAGTGACTGTCCCTTCATACCCACTAGGATGGACACGATGACCAAGACAGTTAATAACGAGTGCTGAGAAGGACGTGGGGAGACGGGAACCCTCACCCACGGCTGGTGGGGAAGTAAATGATGCAGCCACTGTAGAAACCGCTCTCGCAATTCCCCAAAACGTTACGCATGGAGGCAGCCTAGGGACCACGGACTCCTCTCCTAAGGACGTACCCAAGAGAAATGACGACATCCGGCCACACACACAGTTGTGCGCAAGTATCTGTAGCAGTTCTATCCACGACCGTCAAAAAGCAGAAACAACCCACATGCCTTCCCACTGGTGAACGCACCATCAAGTATCACGCATGCATTCGGCAGAATAGTGCTCGGCCCCCAAAAGGAGTGAAGTTCTGATCCTTGCAACGACGCGTGCGAATGAACCTTGCAGCCATTACACTAAGGGAAAGCAAACCGTCAGCAAAGGCCACGTGTCACATGAGTCCCTATTTATACGAAGGGCCCAGAACAGGCAAGTCTCCAGGGTCGTAAAGTCCATCCGTGGTTGCCTAGGGCTGGAGTGGGGGACTGGGAGAACGCAGGGGTAGTCAAAGGACACTGGGGTTTCTTTCGGGGGTGCCGAAAAGGCTCTACAGTGGATCGGGGCGATGGTGGCACAACTCCGTGAACACCCTAAAAAGCCCTGCATGGCTTGGAGGGTATGTGAATTGCTCTCAAAACGTTACCAAGCTGATGGCAGTTTCCTCCGGTCCCACAGCACCGTCCACGATACCTTAACCAGCACCAGGGCACGGCCGTGCTCCGGCTCCCGGACTCGGTGGCGTTCTCGGCTGGAGCTGGGACGAGGACAGCTCGTGGAGAGGCTCCGCACAGCCGAGCACGGGGAGGAGGCCGTCGGTCGGCGGGGCTGGGGCCGCGCCTGCTCGGTTAGGAGGGGACAGACCCGGGCTTCTCGTCCAGAAGGACGCCAAAGAACTGGGAATGCGGCCGATGGACCGACTCCAGGGATGGGCGGGGGGAAGCTTCTGGAAGGGGTCCAGCCTCTCTCCCATCCGACCAGAAGGAAGGGGGCGAGGATGGGTGTAGGTGCTAGCTAGTTGACGGTGCAGAGAACGTGCCTCTGACGGGTCTCCACTGCCTCCGGAGAGGAGGGGGAGAAACTCCCTTGTGAAAGCGGGTCGGAGGGCGCGGGAGTCAGGAGAGCTCGGGAGGGGGGCGGGGAGGGCCTCAGGGGCACCGGAGGCCCCGCTGCCCGGTCCTGACGGTCCCCCTCCTGAGTCATCGCTGCCTCGGGCCGCACGGCCCCATTCCTTCCTTTGCTGTTACTCACCCGTCTGGCTCGGAGCCGCTCACTGTGAACTGGCTGCCTTTGGTGACCGTCCCCCAGAACTGAACGTTCTTCCCCAGTCAGGACTGATTCAAGGCCGCCTCCCCGGGGCGGGGCGCTGGGCTTTCGTGACTCCAGCCCGGGGCGGCCAGATTCCACTTGGCAGTCTCAGGGCATTGGGTCAGTGACAAACAATGTGCCAGTGCCCGCGTCAGCCACAGGGGGACCAGCGGTGTGTCCAAGGAGCCAGAAGAGATGTTGGACACGTTGGTGAGTGGTGAGTCTGAAGCTGTGGGGTTTGGGACCAGGGGTGGGAATGTGCATGTGGGACGTACCCACGGGCCAGCATCTCCCTGGGTGAGGCCGGCCAGGCAGGCACAGCACCCACAGCACCCACCCACTTGAACCTGGTACTGAGCCCAGCCAATGCAGCACCCACCCCCTGAACCTGGTACTGAGTGCAGCCAATGCAGCACCCACCCCTTGAACCTGGTACTGAGCGCAGGCAATCCAGCACCCACCTCCTTGTACCTGGTACTGAGTGGTGCCAACCCAGCACCCACCCCCTTGAACCTGGCACTGAGTACAGCCGATCCAGCACCCATCCCCTTGAACCTGGTACTGAGCCCAGCCAACCCAGCACCCACCCCCTTGAACCTGGTACTGAGTCCAGCCAATCCAGCCACACAGCCCGTTAGGGTTCAGGGGTGCAGCAGGACAAAGAGAAGTAAGCACCTTTGTCGTGAATTCTTTCTCAGGAAACTTCTCAAACTCCCACCTACATAAAGCGAGCAGTGGAACCCCCACCCCCAACCATCAGCTGTTTCGTCTCCAGAGGTAACAGGACAGAGGTTCTTTCTACCTTGAGGGAGAAGGGATGTTGTCGGCAAGACAAGAAATAACAAGTCCTGGAGAGGGTGGGACAGGGACCCCTCGCACACTACTGGTGGGAATGAAAAATACGGAAAACCACACGGAGAATCCTCAAAAAGTTAAGAATAGAGTTCCCACACGAGCCAGCAATCCCTCTTCTGGGTATCTCCCCCCAAAATCTGAAAGCATTTATTCACAGAGATGTAGCATTATTGACGGCGGCCAAGACATGGGTGACTCAGCTGTAAGACGAGATGAAATACGGCCATTTGTGACAACGTGGATGGACCTTGAGAGTATGACACTAAGCAAAGTAAGTCAGACGGAGAAGGACACGAACCATGATTTCACTCACGTGTGGGGGATAAAACAGACAGCAGCAGGGAGTTCCCTGGCGGTGCAGTGGCTAAGGCTTCAGCGCTCTCAACGCCGTGGCCTGGGTTCGATTCCCAGCCAGGGAACCACCCAAAAACAAACAAACAAACAAACAGAGACAGCAGCTTAGTGGTTATCAGGGGGTAAGCGGGGGTCCAACACACGGTGACAGGAGACTCGGACTTCAGGTGGTGAGCGCACAGTACCGTGTGCAGATGCGTATTATGCAGTTACACACCTGGAATGGATGTAATGTCATTAATCCATGTTGCCCAATAAATTTAATGTACAAAAGTGTGGGGGGAGGGGGCCCCATAACTCCTCAGTATCCACCGAGCGCCCCCCACGTTGCTGTTGGGCCCTTGGGTCTCTAACATGGGGTTTCCATAACAACAAGGTTATCCGGTTTTTTGGGGTTTTTGTTTTTGTTTTTGTTTTTTGTATGAGAAAGGAACCTGGTTGACTCTCTGTTCCAAGTCAAGCACCACGGACCTTGATCTTTCTGGAACAGTCCAGACCATCGACAAAGTCCAGGCTGGCCCCTGCAAATGGGAAGCAACAAGGGGAGATTCACGGGTAACAGAGTGAGAGGCAGTCCAGAACGTTGGTGAAGAGCCTCGCCTCCTCCTGGGGTCAGGCTTGACCGGCCAAACCCTCCGAAGCCCTTTCCACGTCCTTTTGGGGATCACGGTCCCCTAATCAAACACGGAGTTCGTTTTCTCTTCCATACGACTGACTGCAGCTGCCAGGGAAACAGGAATGTGGAATCCAGAGGAGTTGTGCTACTCAGTCAGGAGCTCATGCAGTCACAGCTCAAAGCGCAGGGCTGGGTGTTGCATGGGCCTGGTTCAGCACGGCTGCCACGGGGCCACCTCAGGGGACTTACGTGCAAAGGTGTGTGTGTTGGGGGGAATCAGAACGTGCACCACTAACTGCAGTTTCAATGCATCCACTCGGGGGGTCTTGGGCCGGCTCCCCCGTGGACAAGCAGGGATGGCTGTGTGTGTAAAATAAACTTGTGACCTGATTAGAACAAGGCTTTCGGGTTTCGTGCACGAGGCACCCAATAAATATTAGGGCTATTCTAGCGTCATCGTCATGTTTTGGGGACTGCGGTTAGCCCGGGAACGCCCAGCGACATGCCTGCCCTCCCGACACTCCCAGTTCCTTCTCCCTTGGAAGGTTTTTTCTTCACCGCCGGGGCCACCACATGACCAACGCGACTTGTGCACTGACGCGGACTGGTTGGTGCCTGTCCCTCCACGGGCACGTGAGCTCAGTCACAGCAGCGACCGGCGTCTCTCGGTTCACTGCTCCATCTCCAGCAGGCAGCACGGGAACAACACGTAAGAGCTCGAGCAGATGTGACGGACGAACGCATGGACGTTCTAGAATCTTCTCCAGGCCTGTCGCGTGGCCCCACGGTCTCAGAACATGCAGCGTTGGAGGACACCACCTCGTCAACGTGCATCTTTCCGTCTGCAGTACTAGGTGGCATCCCCTTCGTGTGTCCCCAAGCCTTGTCCACACCGGAGTGTGACAGCCAGGACCCACCTCCTCTTAAGTCCTGGTCACTTTCCTCCCTGCCACCAGAGGGCTCTGGTCACGTCACTCTCGTTTGGGAGAAGCCACGTTGCCTCCTGATGGCGAGATCCTCACAACACTGTGCAGGGAGCTGATGTCGGACGTGGCCCGGTCCTGCGAAGGTCCCCTTCGTGAGCAGGTGGACAGGAAGCAGCCGCCACGCCGGCCTCACGTCTGGGCCCGATGGCGTCCAGAAGCTCCCTCTCCAGCCTCGTGACCCCTCGGCCTCCGGGGGCTGTGGCCCACTCTTCAGTCCGTCCTCGTCTCCAGTCTGACGGACCACCACCATCAGCCGGGCTCCTCCCTGGGGCGCTGAGGGTCAGGGTCCCCAGGGGCCGCAGACTGGCGGACAGCAGGAGGAAACGGCGTGGAGGGGGTGACACGACCCCACCCTTCATCTCCTGGTGTCCTCGACGCTGTTGCTTCAGTGACCGCGATTGCTACGTGACGTCAATCTGTGCACGTGCGTAAAGGAGCGAGCAGGGTCTCAGCCGCCCCGGAGGCAGAGAGGTCGGGACGGCCTGTCACAGCAGGGGCCTCGGGCAGCGGGGGCCCCGGGCAGCGGGGCCGGGAGGAGCGTGCTCGTCAGCGATTTCCAGAGAAATGGAAGCAGCAGGACGCACTGAAGGGGTTTCCCGAGGGGCACCGGCTCGCGGGACTGTGGGGGCTCAGCGGTCCCGGCCCGAGGGCCTGAGACAGAGCCGGACAGCCGAGGCCACCCGGGCCAGCCTGCGTCCGAGTGCGACGACCCAGCTGGGCGACGGATGGGCAGAGGGAGGATTCGTTCTCCCTCAGCCTCGCAGTCCCTGCGGCCGGCCGCGGATTGGGTGGGGGGCACTGGGCGCGCTCCGTCTGCTGCATCAGGTGGTCACTCACCCCGAAACCCCCGCAGACACGCCCAGAGTAACGTCTAACCTGCTCTCTGGGCCCCTGGTGGCCCAGTCAGGCCGACGCGTGAAGTGAACCGTCACCGCGGACCTCAATCGAATCGTGAAAGATCTCCAACGCCGCGACAAGAAGGCTGGACTTGTCCCTTTCGGTCATTTAGTCCTGCCTGCGTTCACCGGCCGCCTCCTGCGTGGACTGGGCTGGGCGGCGGGGCCAGAGCGGTGGGACCGCCAGACGCGGTCCCCGACCTCAAGGAAGCAGGCGAGACGCAGACTCTGAGTAGCTGACGCTCCAGATGCTGCGTCCTCTGCTAGGGCCCCTCTCGTGGCCCGTCCCCCGGTGCCCCGGGACAGCCCCGCGCGCCCCTCCCTCGAGGTGGGGACGATCACCCAGCGGGCTCTGTGCACGCCTGCCCTGACCCCTAAGCCCCCCAGTGGGCCCTGACCCCCAAGCCCCCCAGTGGGCCCTGACCCCTAAGCCCCCCAGTGGGCCCTGACCCCTAAGCCCCCCAGTGGGTCCTGACCCCCAAGCCCCCCAGTGGGTCCTGACCCCCAAGCCCCCCAGTGGGTCCGGCCGTGTGATCCCCGTGTGGCAGGGGCTCAGGCCAGGACTGGCCCAAGGCCCCGGCCGAGTGTGGACACAGGCGGGCCACAGAGGCCTTGCTCCGGGTCACGGCTCCCCACGCCCCCGAGGGCGCGGCTCTCTGTCCCGCCGGACGTCCGGTGTCCGGCGGTTGACCTGCCTATCTGCACCCTCTAGCGGGGGCTCCTCGAGAGCAGAGACCCAGGGTCCTCAGCTCCCCGCCCTCACTTCCGGCAGTCTGGGCGGTTCACCCGCCGGCGCATGCTTGTTGAAGGAATAAATGACGAGGGGACCGATGAGTGCTGGGGGGGGGGGGCCCAGGGCAGGGGCTGTGAGGAGCAGGAGTGAGAGACACTCGGCAAAGTGTGTGCGGGGGCGGGGGGTGAGCCTCTGCTCCCTGCCTGCTTGCAAAGGACGGAGAGAGAAATCGGGGCGCCACGGGGATCTGCGGGCTGCCTCCCCTGACGTCACCTCCAGCGGGGCGTCTGGGCTGCCAAACAAGGGCTCTTGTGACCCGGCTGGAAGTGGCCTCGGCGCGCCCCCACCCCGGGCTTCAGGTACCTCGTCCAAGGGAAAACCAGAACAGGAAATGGCGTTGCCATGGAGACCAGAGAGGCCCCTCCAGACACAGGGAAAACAAACAGGCTCGGGTTGGACTTAACCCCCGCGAAGCCGGTGGCCTCCCCTCCTCGCCTGAGAGGCCTCCCCGCCCCCCGTTTTCACTGCCGGCCCCTCAGCACGGGGCACTCCGTGTCCCGGGGGTCAGTGTCCCCCCTCACCCCACTCCGGGACCTAAGACCTGCTGGGTCTCCCTCGGGGCTGACAAGGACTCACGCTGACGTGACCAGCTGGGTGCCGGGCACATTGGTCCATGGCGGAGATGTCAGTGCATTCCGTCGTCACGACAACCCCGTGAGGATGGCCTTGTGGTTATTACCGTGCCCGTGACAGAGGGGGAAACTGAGGCACGGGGCGATCAAAGGAATGGCCCCGAATCGCCAGACAGTTGGTGGGGGAGGCACCGGAAGGTGAGGCACTCGGCGATTCCTCGGGCCGCAGAGAACGGGGCTCGGGAGCCCGCAAACCCAGCTGCGTGACCTTGAGCACCTCCGTGCGTCTCTGAGCCTCCGTCTTCTCCCAGCATGCAAGTGCCCGTGCAGGACTGCTGCGAGGCTTCCGGCCAACGGCACGCTCACTGGGCACTGACTGGGGCCGTGCGCCCTGCGCCTCGGGGGGCCCAGCACACGGTCCCTTGCCATGTGGCTCCCCCCCACCCCCGGGTTTTGACCTTGGGAGCCCCAGAAGGCGACAGGGGAAGGAAGAGAGGAAGTTGGGTGTACCACCCCCCGCTTCCCGCCTGCGGCGTCTCTGGGGGGAGCTGGTACCTTCGGGTCACTGCTCCTGCCAGGTGGCCCTGTCCACAGTGACGTCTCCGTGTCTGGGCTGCAGGAGGGGTGACAGCACAGCCCACGGTAATGAGTCCCCGCAGGCGCTTGTGGCTTTCTGACCCCCGCCCTCCTTTGGAGACAGTCCCTTCATTAAATGCTCTTCCAACCACCTAATTAAGAGCGAGGCTTCCTGGTCCTGCCGGGACCCTGCCGGCCGCACTCCTCATTCCAAGTTCATCTCCCGGGCCGGCCTGGGCGTCCCCGTGCTGCCCGCCCGGCTCACGAAGCACAGACCCGCTCCCGGCTCCCCCAGCACGGACTCCGCAGTCCCCGCCGCACCACGGCGCTACGGGACGAGTGACCTCCCACACTGCTGGCCTTGGGGGACACGGCTGCTTTTCCACACAGAGGCGCAGGAACGTACTAGAAGCCGCACGCAGAGGGATTCGGCCACGCTTCAAACAGGCTGGCCCAGGACGGCTTTGAACGCGGCCCAACACAAGTGCGTAAGCTTTCTTAAAACGTGACAAGATTTGGGGGGTTTTGTGTGACCGTGTGTGTAGCTCACCGGCTACCGTGAGCGCATTGTGTGTGTGGCCAGGGAGGCCAGAAGGCTGCACCCCCTGATTGATGACACCCCCTGTGACCCAGCAACCTGACTGTTAGCAGTTCCTCTCGAGGACAAAACTGCACCAGTGTGAAAAGGTGTTGGGACAGTGGAACCCAACCCACCGCTTGTCAGACGTTCACTAGCTACGTCCACTCGCTCTGTGGACACGTCTGGAGGAGTACTAAGCTTCCAGCACCACAGACAGCCGTGAGCAAGCTGGACGCAGTCCTGTGTTCTGCTCGGCCTGCACGGCGGCCACTGAATTCATGACGACATGTGCCTACGACGACGGCCGTGCAACGATGCGCAAAAGCTCCGTAGCTCCCCAGGTACGAGCACCGGGGACGTCCACGCCGGGTCATGCACACAAAAAGGAAAATCTGGTCACAGGACCGTACGTCAACGAGGGTCCTGTCTTCACTGGACTCGGACGACGTGATGCACGAGTACGAGGCCACGGCTTACTGAGCATTAACTGGGGGGGGCACGGGCCTTCATTTTCGGTTTCGTGCGGTCTGTCCTGCCGGGTTTTATCGGAGCTGCGCTAATTTAGAGACGGGGGTGTCCACTTTGAACAGGACAAGCTCTGTGCAGGCCTTCCTCCTTCATAGGTTTTGCTTTTTTAATTACAAAAGTTACACATACACACACCCTTTGAGCAAGAATTTGCAAAACCGCAGGCGAAGTGTGAGTGAGTCCCCCTTAACCGCCCGAGGGAACCACTGCTGCCGATGGGCAGGGTTACCTCCCGAACGGTCTCCACGCACGTCCGTCCACCGGTATCGCTGCACGAGCTGCTGGGCACGGAGCGTGTCTGCTGCTTTCACGAAAGCTGCCCAGAAGTCCACGATGGACAGACTTTTCCCGTTCGGAGTCCCAACAGCCTGGCGGGGTTTCTCTTCCTGCTCCGAAGTGTTCACAGCATGGACGTTCCCCAGTGACCTCAGTGTCAACGATGTGCACTGACGTGACAAACGGGCCTGGACTTCGGCAGCTCAGAACAAGGAACGCTTATCATCTCGCAGCACCTCCCACAAGGCTGCGGCCGACGTGTGGGCCAGGGCTGCAGTCCCACCTGATGGGTCAGGCGCTTGCTGGCTGGTGGCCTTCTCCGGAGGAGGGCTCACAACACAGCGGCCGTCCTCGCTCAGGGACAGCAGCAGGAGACGGCACCCAAATGGCAGCCTGGGTCTTCCCGACCCCCAAGCTTGGGAGGGACATCACGTCCCTTCGTGGGCCATGTTCTCGTCATGAGAAGTGACCCACGAGGCCCAACCCGCACGTCAGGGGAGGAGATCGTACAAGGGCGTGGACATCAGAAGGCAAGGATCCCTGGGGGCCATCGGGGAGGTTACTGACCACTGGGAGGATGACCCAGCACGGGGACAAGGGATCTGATGACAGATGA
>PVJL010020922.1:0-11301 GCA_004026885.1 Lyroderma lyra
CCAGTCCTTCGCCGACGGGGCTGGGGCGGGGCCAGCTGGGGGTAGCGCTGTTGGGGGCGAATTTTGGGCGGCACCAGTGTTCCCGGGGCGGGTGTGGCCTCTTGGGGTGGGGCGGGCCTGGGGCGGAGCCAGTCCTCCGGGGGCGGGCGCGTCCTCCCGCCCGTCGCGACCAGACGCCCTCCGCCGGTACAGTTCATTAGTCGCACTGCTATAATTTGAGTAATCTTTGATAAAAGGTCTTCTAGGTATGGAACAGAGAGACCTTTTAAGAGATGCGTTAGGGTACAAGCCAGGAACCTTTTCCAAGCTAATTAAAGCCATCCAGAGTCACAATTGTATGTAAATGTAACAGGTTTGCATCAGTTTTCCCCAAGATTAGTATTTAGAGATTTCAGGATTCCATTCCCTTTTTAATTTTTAATTTTGAACGTGCTGCCCTGTCAATACTTCACATTTAGCCACTAAGGGGCGTCCTAAACTGCAGGCTGCTTTAATGCATGAAGATTGTTTCTTTTGCATTAATTACACACAGATTTAGGCCAGCCCCCAATAACCCTGCATGGTGCCCTACACACGCATGTGCACACGCACACACACACACTGCTGCACACACTACACACCGCACACACTGTACACACACGCACACACGCTGTGCTGCACACATGCTCTGGGAATGTCGACCCCGCAGACAGGGGCCCTAATAAGCTGGGGGCTTGAAGTCCCTGTCCTGCAGTTACCGCCTGGGAATCTAGGCATCGGAGACTTGTCATACCCACACTTTCTTCAAGTGGGAACTTACTCTGCCCTCTGCCCCCCACACCCAACAGCTCACTGAGGAAGGGAGAGGTGGCCCTGATGTCCATTGAGCTCCGAAACTGGGGCGGGGCCTGTCCACATCCCCACCGCCCTGTGGCTCCCGTGTGTGCTGACCTCGTCCTCATGACTAGTCCCGTAATTAGCTCTGGAGTTCGCCAGTGTGGGGGCACCGTGGCACGTTCCCGCGACAGGCCTGGCCGGCCACCCACAGTGCTTCCCGGGGCTCTGGGTAACGGGGCTGCGCTCCATTCAGCCGGCTCACTGGGGCATTTGGTGAATGTGGAGACTTTGTGCCTTGAGAAGTCTTTCTTTCAGATCCATATTGTTATCATCCCCGTCCCTGGGGGCTAGTTAAAACTCTGACCCCTGAAGTTTCTGATTCGGTAGACCAGCGGTGGACCCCAGGTTGGACCAATCCCAGGGCCACTGGTGCTGTGGCAGCCCCGGGCTCTGAGAATCACTGTCGAGGAGCATTAGGGTAAAGGGTGGCAAAAGGGCCCCTGGTTACTGTAATGGGCATTAGTTTTAATAAGCCAACTAAACTACAACGTGCATGCTGGAAGAATCCACTGGGCCGCTCTATGCAGAACCAAAATCTCCGACAGACACGTGATAGGTCTGCCCGCATCAGTGTGACCCTGGGGCTCTGGGAAAGCCAGGCGTTTGGTCCTACCTGCATGGGCCACCTGCCGAGCTGGGCCTCACCCCTGGTGGGGTCTTGCTGGAGAGCTAACGTGCCCTGCAAAGCAGAACAAGGCACGGCAGCCTGACGGTGTGTGGCAGCGTTTGAGCCAGAAGCCAGGTCCGTTGAGAAAATGGGTTTAGTACTTGGAATCCAAAGTTCAAGAGTCTTGCGAGGCTGCCCCGAACTTGGTGAACAAGGATGCTACTCAGGATGTGGTTTCTGGCTGGCTAAGGGGAAGCAGGAAAGCAACATTTGCCTGTGAGGCCGAGGAATCATAAGGTTGATGACTTAGGACAAAAGGATGGGTCAGCAACACTGTTTTGCAATTAAGAAGTTAGACCCCCTGTTGTTCTTGGGACATAATCGAGCTGCAGACCCGAAGGGTCTCTGTGTCTCCATCAGAGCACAGGGAACCACCCGGTCCCCGCTTTGCTGTCTGTTATGTCTGTGTGTGTGTCTGTGTGTTTCTCTTAATTCTAGTCGCCTCCCCTCTGGTTCCATTTTCCCTACACTGGTCATGGCAACGGTGGACGCTGACCGCTGGGCTCAGAGATGGGCCTGCACTCAGGAGCCCTGATTTTGCTCAGTTGCTCACCTCCAGGTGAGTCTTGCAGAGATTAGCTCCTAGGTCCCTGCTTCACGGTGAAGGGGTTCAGGACACAGGACCCCAACACTTGCCACTCTAGTTGTCCATTGTTTCAGCTGCGGGAGTAGGAAAAACAGCAAATGCAGGGAGAGCTTTCTCTGAGCTCCACTGTTTGCCTGAAGACGGCCCCCACCAAGGGCACCATGGTCATCGCTCCCTACCCCCAGCACTGCCCCAGGGTCGCCAGCCTGGACGCTGGATGTCTGTGGAGGAAGCAGCCCAGAGGATGAACTCTTGTCACAGGACAGGAGACTATGTGGCCCCGCAGCAGACTTCCGCCAAACCCCATCCGTCTTCTCAGGACCCAGTCACGTTTCCGGAATGTCATTGCTGCTCCCCTGGACCCGTGAAAGCTGTTTTATTAGAAAGGCACACATGCGTGCGCCTCTCCTCCCATCAGTCTGCCTCCTGTCCGGTTACATCTAGGCCCAGCTCTGGGGAGAGCCCAGCAGCCCTGGCTCAGGCCAACCCCAGTCCAGCTCACTGATGGCTGTGCCTTGCGCCACTTTCCAGAGTTTTCCTGCCCTGGCGCTGGCCCCGTGACACGCTCCTTCAGCCAACCGGCCACCTTGTCTCCACCCTGCCTGCAGCGTCTTTGCTGGAAGTAGGGGGCGGGGGCCCTGGCTGACTGGATCACCCTGAAGGAACACAGAGCCCCTGGCCCCCGGGGCACAAGCAGAGCCTCTGCGTCCAGCAGCTGGGGTGTCACCAGGAAGAGAGGCCAGGCTGGGGGGTGGGGGTGGCGGACGCAGGGCTGCACCAGCAGTCACCTGCCCCCCTCGTTCAGAGAGCTGGGGGCTGACCTCGGGGCTCTGCGTTTTCTGATACTGATTCCAGGAGCTCAGGCTTGCTGAGCACCTGCGGGCACTGGGCACTGCTTTAGGTCCTCCCAGCCACAAAGGCAGGACTGTCACTTCTCAGGGGGGGACGTGAGTCCCCGAGGTCACGGGCTGGAAGCCAGCAGAGCCTGCATTTCCCGGCGGCTGCCCCAAGGGGCCTGTACCTCCACTCTCACTCTGCAGTTACAGGTTATAGGCTTGCAAAACGCGACTGGGTATGCGCTTCTGTTTCCACATTCTAAAAGCACACAAGCGCAATTATTTAGATACAGAATAACCTTTTAAAGTATAATTTAAAAAAGAAGTAAATGCCACCCTTGTTAAGTAACACACGGGGAATCATTCACAGATGAGACACAAAAGTGATTTAAAAACAAGGCGTGCTGCAGGGCGGGGTGTTCCCTGTCCATATTTTATTCTATTATTAAACTCATTTCCATGGGAGGAAGTGCGATTAGGCACTGGCCTTTGGTCTGGTGACAGAGGATGGACAGGAACTGCAGGAGGTGACCGCCAGCCCTTGGAGACGTGTCCATGGGTGGATGTGGCCCAGGGGAGACCTCCTGGGGGTGGGCTGTGGGCACAGTGGCGGCTCCGTCGTTGTGTGAGCACTGCTGGGGCAGGAGCTAAGGCAGTGACCGAGTCCTTGTTCAGGAGGGGCCTACGGTGGGGACGGGCAGAGCCGGACCCCCACTGAACCCAGGGGCAGAGAGCAGGGCACAAGGCCACCAGCTCCCGGTTCCGGCCACACTGACTTCACAGGACTCTGACTGAAGGCGGTGGTGACCAGGCCACAGGCAGAGGTCGGACTCGCAGCGGTCTCGCTGACACAGGCGGGAGGGCACCGGCAGCCAAGGTCAGCGCTGCAGGTCAAGCGAGAATGTTCGGCCTCAGGCAGGACTTGCTGACCCACGTGCGCGGGCTGCACTCGGAGCGCGGCTGATGCGGCGGGAGGCGGGGCGGCTGGTGCGCAGGGAAACCGGGGCTCCGAGGGTGCCGCCCCCACGGCCTCCCGGGGAGGCCCCACCCGCCTCGCGCCATTCCCCTGGGGGCGTGGGCGCTGAGGACGCGCCCCACGCACGCTCAGTACCTCCAAGGGCCAAACTACACTGGCCAAGGACTCTCACCTAACGGACACGTGGCCGTTAGTGTGTTTGTGGCCGCTCTGTTAACTGCAGGAATGTGGGCTTCCACGTACTCACAGCACGTGGGTGTGATATAGTCACTGGTGTTATTGTAGGGTTTTTTAACATAAAAAATGAGAGAATAAAATAAGAACAAAGCCATTTCATTTTATTTAAATCTGTTCTACGTCCCTTACCTGTCACAACGTGCAAATTGTATTTTACAGAATAGTGTATTTCTTAAAAGTGGTGATTACATTTGAACACCTCACATCCATGATGCATACACCGAAGGCTTGCGTATGCTACGCGTGACAGATATTCAAATACGTAGTGAGTCATGTACACAGCCACATCAACCAAAGTGGAATCTCCTTGCCCTGCGACCCCATGCTGACCTCCCACAGGTAACCAGTACCACAGTTAGGTGACCCTTTCAGGTCTTGTTTTTCCTCCATAGAGCTAAAATTGTAATCCAGGTCAATGTGCTCTAAAGTCTATGTTTTTCCCATTAAAGGAGGTAATGTATATAAAATACTATTGTAGTAAATGCCTGGTATGTAGTTAGCACTTGATAAATACAGAGGGCGCCAAAAAAGGGTAGACACATTTGAAGGAAGGAAAACACTGTATTGAAGTTGTAACACTCAGTATACACCGATAACAAAAGATGAATACAAGTCACATTTGACTTCTGCAATGACAAGAGGTGCTCAATGTGGTCACCATCAGCGTCCAGACACTTCTGATCACGGTGAACTACTGCTCGAGCAACGTTGACCAAAGAGTCCACTTGTATCGCTGAGATGTCGCTGCAACTTCTCCGGAAAGTACCGGCAGGGTAGCTGGTTTTCTGCAGTATACCACGTTCTTCTCTAGGTAGAAGTCAAGGGGTGATAAGTCAGGAGAACGTGAGGGAAACGAAACAATGTTCTCAAATGTCAAACCCCACTTCAGAACGGTCTTGTGCTCCTCCAGTGACAGTCGTGCTTCCACCATTCTCTCTGGCTGTCCTGCCTGAAGCGTTCACTTGATTAACGCCATCTTCTGAGCGAATGTCATATTACACATGGCTCCGTAATTCAATGCAGCTTTGAGAAGCAGCACATAGATAACAGCTCTTAAATGTGTACACACTTTTGGGGCACCCTGGTAGTACCTGTAGTTTTCAGTTTTGTTTCTAGAAACACTGTTAAAAGAATTAGTTGACCAATTCACGAGTATTTACTTCACAAGTACTTTGCTCTTGGAACCACGCTAGGTATACCGTGTACCTGAGGGACGTCTGAGAAGGTCTGACGCGGAGAGAATGGTATCTTAATATGCACCTTCAGCGAAGGGCGGTGCAGAGAAACACGCGGTTGGGAGAACGTTAGGGGAGCGTTTTAGTAAAGCAGGGTGTGAGGTCGATCTGCAAGCCCCCATGTTACCTCAGCGCTCCAAAATGTCATCAATGAGCATTCCCCCGATATTACGAAAACTAACAGGAGCGCCGGCAGCTTCCGCGTGGGTGTCTGACGTGCTGAGTGTAACCCTGGACCCGTGGGACACGCTGCTGGCATGGCTCAAGGTGTCTGAGGAATGTGTCCCCAGGCAGGAGACCGGCCCACCTCATTGGAATAACTGAGTTCAATGTCGGAGAGCATGGGGGTCCCACCGTCGCCCCTCTGCGGGCCAGCCTCTTCTCACAGCATGAGGAGGAATGTGCTGTCTCCCGAGGCTGTTCATTTCACCCTCAAACAGCCTTGGTTTCTGGAAAGTTCTGTATGGCACCCAGACAGGGAAAGCACAGTTGGCCATTGTTTAAAAAGTTAGCGTTCTGCACCAGTGAATTTTCAGGGGCTCTATTAGCCAATAAGGGCCAGTCAGGCTAGAGTGAGTAGCTTCCTCCAACACAGGGGATCAGGAAATGGCGAGTTCTTCAACCATGTCCAGAAACGAATTCTTACGGGCAAGGCTGTATCTTTGCGACACCGGACGCTGTAAAGTGCGCCTCTTACAACCTTTAACAAGCATGACTTAACTTCATGACATTCATAAACAAATGACCAATTCCTACAACTCCTGAGAAGCACTGGTTTGCCTCAAGGCTCCTCCCCCGAAGCGATGCACAGTGTTGTTCAAAATACTCTGGAACTTAGCTTTTCGATAGAGCACACCTGGCTTCCCTCTTCCAGATTGTCCTGGATTTGCAGGGGATCAACTTGTGAATATTTTAAAAGCACAGACGTGTGGATACGCCAGATGGAAAGGAAGCCAGTGGTCTGGGCACAGGCCCCGCGCTCTCTTTGCATGCGTAAAGACATCCGTGTCATTATTTGAAGTGTTGTGAGTTGGGTTTCCACGTTTTGTTTGTAGTGTCCTTGGAGACACTGTGTTGGCCCCTGGCTTTGTTCTGTAACCTCTGTTTTATGGTTTTTTGACTTTATCAATGTTGTGATTCCAGTGTGTTTATTTGGACAGTACCCTGTGGCCCTCAGGTAGGAACGCAGGAGGTTCCCCATGTTGGTAGTGCATTCTGTAACCACTGGCACGTCCGTGCATTTCAGTTCCACAAACCTCTTCGGCCCCAGAGCCTACGCGTATTTGACCTGGTTTGAAAAGTGTGTCTGGACATTTTTAACATGCTTACCTATTCCCATGAAGAAGGAGTTCTTAAATTTCATTTCTACTGGCGAGAGTTCTGTGGTTTTACATCAGTTTGTGGTATTTGTGCCTGCTGGGCCCAGAGATATTCGGGGTTCCTACAGTGACTACTTACCTCACCATTCTTGTGACTCACTGAGAAGGGAAGGTGGGGACTCGTGGTGTTGTGGCCAGGCTACCGGGGGTCCGGCCGATTTGTAAGTACGGCTTATCCGGCTCAGCTCCTCCACCCCTTCCAGACCCTACACCTAATCCCGTGAGGGCCCCTGTGCCTGGCACCACTGGGTCTGTGCATGGGGCTCTAGCAGGCCTCTCCCATAGACAAACTCGGAGCCTCTTCATTTTCCAGGTTTTGCTACTGGCTTGTCACTTCTGGAGAAACCCCCCAAATACATTTGTTTGTTTGTTTTGGTAGTGAAGTTAGCGTGAAGAAAATGATTCCAGAAGCCTACAGTTCTGGAATCTTTTCATAAAATGTGTTTTTCAATTATTCAAGTAATACATGAATATATATTTAGTGTGAAAATATAAGCAATACTGAAGTGTTTGCTTGGCGTGGAAATTTCACACGTGCCATTTGCCTTTGGAAAGTTTATACCGTTGGCACCACTGGTCCCTCCAGTTCCCAACACTGGACACGTGTTTTTACCACTTTGATACGTGGAAAAAATAGGGCATTTCGTGCTAATTTGCATTTCTCTGATTATAATGCAGTTGCCTATCTTTCTGTATTTTACTGTTTGACTTCTTTTCTGAGACACGAAGTTGGTCATTTCGTATAATACTGGCGAGGGGCCTCTCCTGCTTCTGACTTTTGGTGAGGTGCGGGACCTCTGCTTCAACGTGGGGACAATGACTCCCCAGGTTCGGGTACAGGCTGGGGCGCTGCCAGTGCACCGTGACCGGGATTGTAACCTTAGCGAGCAGAAGTAACAGTAAGAGTGCGCGTCAAGTTCGCAGTCAGAGCCCCTTCAGGTGCGCGAACTGCACCCCGTGTGGCATACCTTGTCTGCCAACGGCCAGGAAACCCTCAAAAGGGACATGTCCCGTCCCCCGGGACCGCTGCCCTGCAGAGTCAGGCGCAGGGAATGCTGGGACCGCAGCGGGTCGTCCAAGTGGCGTGCTGGTTCCCAAGGGGCGGTGGCGTCTGACGCTGGCCTGGCCGTGTGTCGCTGCCCTGCTCTCTCTTCTCTTGGACCCCAGACTCTTAACGTGGATGGTTAGCCCTTCTGTCCCTCTAGGGCCTTCGGAGGCCGCAGATGCAGCCCAGCCGCGGTGCATCGCTCACAGAGGCCTGCTCGCTCTTCTGGGGCTCTCCGCCCGTCACCCCGCACTTGCAGGTCCCCATTCCCCACGTCGTGCCTCCCTCTGCTCAGGTCGGGGACTCACTCCGCACAGCGCACGAGGCAGACGAGCCGATAACCACCCGAGGCCACCCCGGCCGGTCTGCAAGAAAGCAGCGCGTCCAGGACGCAGGCACCGCCGGACACTTGGGACCCCACCCTCACCTGCAGACGCACCGCGGCCACGAGCAGGACACTGCTCCAAGGACACGGGGTCACCCGTGTCTGCCCACATCGCGGCGAGCGGATCCCTATCTGCAAGTGGGGGACGTGGGCAGGCACTGCAACCTCGTCTGCTCCCGACGCCCCCCACCCCGAGCCACGGGGCGGCCGGCTGTGGGCATGCGCACTGCCCCCGCCCAGCGTCCCACGGCGGTTGCCATGGGGATTGGGGGACTGGAGCCTGGGCCGCCCCGCCCCCGTACCCTGGCCTGGTGGACATGGCCGCGCCCCGCGGCCGGGGGTGAGGGTTCGGCCTGGGGTCGGGGTGGGGGTGGGGATCTGGGTGAGGGGGAGCAGTGGAGGCCCCCAGGGAGGGAGTCCGGGATAAGAGGCTCCGGGACAAGGGGGTACTGGGGGTTCCCGGGGTGGAGAGTCCGGGGTAAAGGGGTGCTGGGGGAGTTAGTTCGGGGCAGGTGAGGGGGACCCGCTGAGGGGACAGAATGAGATGCGGGCCGGAGGTGCATCCTGCAGGCGGTGGGGGCGGGGAGTCTGCGAGGGGCGGGGACCTCTCTGGGAGGAGGGGCATCTCGTCCCGGGTGGCTTGGCCCGCGGGCGGGGTCCTGGGGCGGGGGGGTGGCCTGGCCTGGAGGTGGGCCTGGATGGGTTTGGGTCCCGGGCCTGGGCCTTGGGGCGCGGGCGCCGGGTCCCGGGGAGTGCGGTGGCCCGGCCTAAGGGGTCTGTGGTCCCAGCTAGGGTGGGGACCTGGCCGGTGGGAGGGGGCCCGTGGGGCGGGGCATCGGGGCCGGAGTCGGGGTGGGCCCGGCGGGGTCGGAAGCCTGGCGGCGGGGCGGGGCCGGGCCGGGGAGGGCGAGGTGGCCCCGCCCCGCCCCACTCGCCGCGTTCGGGCCCCGCAGGAGCCGCAGCCCGAGCTTCCGTGCGCCGCGGGCTGGCCGGAGAGCGCCGCGCCCGGACGCCCGGACGCCGGAGCCTGCCCCGGAGCATGTGGAAGCTGAGCCGGAGCCGCGTGCTTTTGGACGAGCCCCCCGAGGAGGAGGACGGCCTGCAGGGGGGGCCGCCGCCCGCAGCCGACGCCGCCGCAGCGCAGGTGAGGCGGCGCGCGGGCCGGGGCCGCGCAGGTGGCGGTTGCGCAGGTGGGCGGTGGGCACGCAGGGGCGGGGGCGCGCAGGGGAAGCCTGGGCCTCGCGGCCCGTCTGGGTGCCCAGGCCGGTGCGGCGCGCGCTGTCGGCCGTGTAGCCCACGCGGGGCGGGTGCGAAGGCGCCTCGGACGCTGGCTCGTGGCCGTGTCCTTCCTGCAGAGGTGGCTGCCCGCCCCGGAGGCTGCGCCACGCGGGGCGGAGGAGCCGGCAGGTCCGGGTCCCTGGGCGCTGGACGGCCTGGCTGCCCAGAGACACCGGCAAGCTCCTGGTGACAACAGCAGCGCGCTGAGTGGGCCACATGCTTGTTTGGAAAACAACTATTTCCTTTCTCTAAACCTTTGATTGTCTGGAGGAAGAAGGCAGATGACCTTTACACAGAAAATGGAGATGCTGGCCTCGCAAGTTCAGAGACATGCTTGGAATGCTCAGAATTTTTTAATTAAAAAGGATTCCAGGTGGATCCTGTGCGCAGTACACGTGCTGCCCACCCGCCTTTTCGTCTTCCCAGGGCGGTGTTTCTTTTCAGTGCAGAGAGATTTAGGTCAAATTCAGCGCTTTCTCTTTTTGAAGGTGATTAGAAAATTTGTTTTTTTGGTAAATGTTTGCAAACTCCTGCAGCTGTGAAAGCTGTTACGGAAGTGAATGATCTGTATCTTCTCAGGACTTGGAAGTAGTTCGCGGGATTGTTTCTTCCTCAGTTGGAGCGGAATATCTTCCATTCGGGGCTAAAGTAGTTTCATCTTGATATTTATTGGAGTTAAATGGTCTTTCCACTTTCTGGAAATTAATTCGATTAAGCAACTTAAATACAGTTCCTCTGAACTACTTTCAGAAATTACTTTCTGATAGTACTGCTCACCTGACTTTAATCTCGAATTTTATGGTTACGGTAAACAGCAGCTCTCTTACATACAGTGATGTGGTTTCATACGGTTACAGAGCTATTTACGGCTGTAAATAACTGTTTGGTCAAAGATGAACAGTGTTGTTCTGGGATGAACTCTTACCTTCCAATATACTGTGTCCATTTCTCCTGATGCACCTAAAACCCGTCTTTTCTCAAGTTTTATTTGGAAATGTCTGTCACAGAAAGAAAAGCTTAAGAATAGGAGGGTGAACAGCAACATGTACCCTACCTAGATTCACCCAGTAGTAACAACATGTATCAAAGTTTTTTCCTAATGTTCTAGTTTACAGAATCTTTGTCTATACCCTTTTTTAACTTTGTGTGTAATTTTCTATGTGTTTTAATAGATTGTGTTTTAGGTGCTTGGGAACACTGAGCGGAGAACACAGTTCCCACACGTGCACAGGCATCCCCCCATCCCGTTTGCTGCAGTCAGTGACCCTCTGCTGACACGTCGTCACCCAGAGTCGCTAGCTTACGTCAGAGCTCCCTCACGGGGTGACAAATGTAACGTGAAACACATCCATGATTTCACATCGTGTAGTTTCACTGCCCTAAAAATCTCGTTTTCCACTTACTCATCTTTTTCTGACCCCTGGCACCCACTGATCTGTTACTGTCCCCGCAGTTGTGCCTCTTCCAGAATGTCACATGGTTGGAATCACACAGGACGTGCACTTCTCGGTTTGGCTTCTCTCACTCGTTCAAGGTCCCTCCAGGTCTTTTCACGGCTTCCTGACTCAGTTCTTTTTAGTGCTGAGTAACACTCCCGTCAGGACAGCCTGTAGTTCATTCCTCCGTCACCTCAGGAAGGACAGCCTGGTGGCTTCCATGTTTGGGCAGTCGTGGATCAAGCTGCTGTTGGCGTTGCTGTGCACGTTTTTGTGTGGACGTAAGTTTTCACCTCATTTGGGTGAGCACCGGGGAGTGCGATGACTGGATCCTACAGTAGGAGCAAGTTCAGTTTTGTCAGAAG
>PVJL010020923.1:0-11299 GCA_004026885.1 Lyroderma lyra
CACACACACACACACACACACACACACACACACCATGGTGTTTATTAAAGATTGAAATACTGACGTAATGGTTGATAAATATAGTTACTTCCCTGAGCTTCCCCAACACCCCAACCTAGTAGCCCCAAAGGATTGCCACATAGGATGACCATGTTATGGTTGTCATCCTTTCTGATGGTCAGTACAGCTGGCTGAAATTTTTAATACCAGCTGTAGGGTGATGGCCCTCAGTCTTTGACACCTGACTCTCACCATTCCCAGTCTTGCAGTTGACAGTGTCTTTCCTTGGACATGTCCTCAGTGTTTCACCCCTCAAATGTCCATCCTGTCTGGCCTCTCCTTTTGATTTCTTCTTCAATCACCCTCTTTTCAGTTGGAGTCCACTGATAACTTCATGTTGGGGTAGGGTAATGAAGAAGAAGGTGAAGTGGGTGACAGGGAGAGGTTTTCTGGTATAGTTATGGGGTGAGTAGCCAAAGTCAACAGGATCTTCCAAAGCTGAAGACTAGGTCATGAAGATCATAAACATTGTATCACTCCAAATAGTGTGTCTCCTTCTTAGGCTTCAGTTACATCCCAAGTCTCCATTTGATTACCCTGGCTTAAGCAGAAAACAGATTTCAGGAGGGGATAATGGAGAAGAAAAGACTATACTTGGAATAAAAATTTGCTTTCCCATGGAACTGTGCAAGTTTTTTGTGTGAATCACTCAATTTAAAACATTTCATTTGGATCCAGAGAGCTGTCAATAGCTTATCAGGAATGCCCTTAACAAAACACCACTGTTGAAATACAAAACCTTCTTCATCCAAGGTTCCCCTTGGATATGCGTAACAAAAGGGTCATATACTGATGAACTTCAAGTTTAAATCAAAATTTTAAAGTGTGTTAACTCAGATACAGTTGATATCTTCCTATGTGTTAGAAAAAGAATCATATTTTCATCAGGCATTTTTCTTAGGTTAGTGAAACATTCTGTCACACTCCTCCTGCAAGACCAGCCTTTTCCACATGGATCCCACTAACGAAAAGGTGGGAGGGAAAAGCAAAGAAAGCAGGGCAGTGGCCTGCTTGTGGTCACACTGTCTCTCCCCTTTCTTCTACTTCCTCACGAACTGTTTGGGGGGCAAGGAGAGAGATACATTAATATATCTCCTTTGTGGGTGCAAAAGGGGGCTCCTGACTTGTACTCTAGCTCATGCTGCTGAGAGCTAGAAAAGTGCTTTCCATGAGTAAGGAGAGAAGCTAGGTTACAGTGAGGACATGATGATGCTAGGGAGCTTCCTGCAAACTATCCTTTTCTTTTAATGTTTTATGATAAGGTAAAGGTTAAGATATAAAATCATTTGCACATTGGAACCACCATTAATAGATATTAAATAGTCTTAGAAAGATAATGAGCCATTACATTTGAACAAACTAAGGTTTAATTAATGATTTTTAACCAAGCTAAATATTGTTGAAGTTCAAGAACCCCAGCTGATGTTTTTGGTGTTGTTATTGATGGTGGTGTTTTGTTTGTTTGTTTTTCTGGCACTGAGTCTCGGAGTTCTATATGTAGCTGAGTTCAGTGAATGTTTGCTGTTGAATTAAGTAACTAGAGTTTAATATAATATGAAGACATTTTAAATTAGCGGGAAAATGGATTTTTTCAGAAAATATTAGCTAGTCATTTGACCAAAATAAAGTTACTTACATATCTCATACTATATAAACACAATTTTCAGAAAGGGCCAAATGTAAAAACTTAAATTACAAATTGATTAGAAGAAAGTAAAGGAGACTTTTTACAATCTTGATATGAAATTTTCCTAAGAAAGATACAAAACCAGAACCCAGAGGGAAAATAAAATGAGATTTGATGATTTTAAAAGAAAACTTTCCTGCACAGTGAAAGATGCAATCAACAACATTAAAATACAAAAGAAACAAAAAATCAGCGAGAAAAATATTTGCAAAATACGTAACTGTTAAAGAAAAGATAAACCACCTGATAGAAAAAGAGAAAAAGAGTCAAGGGATAGGAGTAGTTAATCCACAGGAAGAAATGCAAATGGCCAACGAACACTTAAAAGGACACTCAGCCTTACAGTAGTCAGGAAAAAGCAGACTGAAAGAAAATTAGATGCTGTTTCTGTCCGCCTGACCAACAAAAATTAAAAAGAGCGTTCATCTCACATATTGACTTGCTGAAGGCTCCCTTGCAGCCTGCTGCGGAGAGCATACATTGGTACATTTTTGTAAGTAAACGCTGAAATATGAGACGTACAAACCACTTTACAACCATAGACAAACCTCTGCAGCACTTACAGCAGCACGGCTGCCAAAGCTCAGAGGTGTGAAAGCATCTAGCACCTGGGTACGTCCGTCCACAGAGGGTGACTAGAGTCAGGAAACAATGATGGGTGGGTGTGAGGCTGACCCACAATGAATGGGTGACATAGAAAGCTGTGGGAAGGAGAGAGTTAGCAGAAGGAAGAGCCTTTCAATGACCAAGGCAGCGTCCTAATGTGACTGTTCTCGTGGGCTGGTGAGGGGTTCCTGGGCTGCAGTCAGCTCAAACATGTGTAGTGTACTGCGCCCACATTTCCACGTAGCAGCAGTTGCCTAGGACGCTTCGATGTGCTGCACCAGGCCACTTACTGCCTATTGTTTAAGCCTGGCCAGTGTCACACATTATGTTCCTGGCCTGTCCCCTGTAAAAAGCTTCAAAGATGTTTTTCCCAGGTTAACTCCCCATTGCTTGTAGTCCAAAAGATCAGGATCATTAGACCAGGAGTGTGAGCTGATTTCTCCAGGCTCCCCCACCCTGCTTCCTGGATTGCATATGTTTGGGAAAGTACCTGGACCCATGTGGAGCCCAGAGGGTGAAATAATACCCTAAATAGAGAGGCATAGACCCATTCTTGTGGTCACCCCAAAGTCATCCCAAGGACTGTTCTATGGAATAAGTGGGCGCCATGCCTACAGGGAAGCAAAGCTATCAACGGCTGGACGGCCAGAAGGACAAGGTTAAGATGCTCCCTGTGGGCCAAAAAAGGCCAAATGAGGGGAACTTTAAACTTTATTTCATGTTTAAACATAATTTTTATTACATCTCTGTAAAGTCCTGTGAGGTTTACGGAACACAGGACACTGGGTTCATCTCCTAGAAGTTTACCATTGAGTTCCAGAAACAAAGAAACTTAAACTCCGTGAAGGGTAACACCACCTTCCTGTTGTCAGAAACCTTGGACTGTCTCATCTTTGTCTCCTCTCTTCATCTAATCTAGCAGCAAATCTCCAGAATATGTCCAGTCTGGCCACTCCCCACCCCTGTCTCTGCCACCACTCTGGTCTAAGCACCTACACTGCAATTACAGCCACTGCTTCCTCCCTGGTCCTCCTGTTGCTTCCTGTGCCCCCTCGGCCTAGTCTCAGCATCGCAGCCCCGGCGATCCTCTGAAGTCCGACGGCCATGACAGCCCTCCTTTTACAATTCTGCAGTGGCTCCCATTTCAGAGCAAAATCGAGGTCTCCATGGTGGCCTCGGAGCCCCTACATTACCTGCACCTCCCCTGTGATCTCTGTGACCTCGTGTCCTCCCCGCTCCCCCAGCTGCACTGCTGTCATGACCTTTCTGTCGCTCCCTTTCTCATTTTCTCCCTCCTCAGGAGCCCTGCACCATTTATTCTGTCTGCCTGGGTCATTCCCTTCCCTTGGCTAACCCACTTCCTCTTATAACTGCTTACCTGAAAGTCACCTTCTCACTGAGGCTGGCCCAGAACCCCCCACATCTAAAACTGCAGTCTGCCTCCCCCTGATCTTTCCTGTCCTGCTCTACTTTCCCACAGGACGTAGCATACTGTATATTTTACTCATTTATTACGTTTATTCTCCACTCACGAGAATGTAAGCTCCACATGGACAGAGATTTTTGTTTTATTCCTAGTGTAATCCAAAGGGTTTAGAAGGAAGGAACAACAAAAATGGTCAAATGGCAAAGACCACGTTTGTTAAATTTTGAGCATGAAGCATAGGATGAGTGGGAAAAGAATGAACAACACAGAACAAACAGAACTCTCATGTTTTCTTAAATAAATGTATATCACCAAGGTACAAGAGGACTTCATTTGAAGAACATTTTGTCCTTTTGGGTTGAATTTGGTTTAAGAACAAATATGTGCAATTTAAAGACTGCCTTGTTCAAAAATAAAAATTATGCCCAACTTTCTGACCCTCTTCTGAACTTTGGTATTTGTTTATCCAAGCAATCGATTGGCTATTTAGAATTAGGTATTTTGAATTACATTTTGGTAATTTGTAACTGCTTTAATTTACTGTGGTAATTATTTAAGAACAAAACAATTAAATTAAAAACATTAAATAGATATTAAGTATTAGTTAACCATGGGTGTCAGCTCTAAAGACTCAAGTCATGCATTTTTCAGCTGTTTTAAGTCTCAGAGCACAGCAGACTCTGTCCTGAGAACTGGAGTATTAGCACCAATTGGGAATACTCAGGTCGGCTCCAAGCTGGCTAATCTCTGCTGCTGCAGGAAAAACATTTTTTCCATAATTACAGGAGATTGCAACCATGCAAAAGTGAAAAGCAGGAGAAATAGGGAAGCAGATATTCTGGAAATGTAATCTTAGAGAGAGAGAGAGAAACCAACTGACACAGCGGAAACAAAGCTATCTTTTCTCATCTGCAAACACAATTCATGCTGCTATTTTATTCTGTGACTCTCTGAAAAGAGATGGTAATTGTTCACATTTTGAATTCGAATGCAAATACCTTTTGTGATTTCTGGCAACCCTGGTTTGTTTAGGGTTTCTGTACATAAGTGCATACTTATATACAACTATTTTTACTGTATTCAGGATTTTGGTGCATATTTGAATAGTGCTTATTTTTTTCTGGTTTAAAAAAAATAGATGGTCATTGTAGAGAATTTGTATTTAAAGGATACAAAGAAAAAATGAAATCACTTATATGCTTGCTATATTGTTAATATTTTAATGTTACTTCCTTGCAGTTTCTTTTTTCTGTGCTTTTATAGTGACTCCAACCTTCCATTCAAATTGTCAAGAGATTGTCTTTCCTCTCTACCCAAGGACCTCTAAACTTGCTTGACATGACCCACAGGTCAGCCCTCTTTGTTAATCATGGAGAGAAAACTGGGACTTTTAATCATGGGCTAAAAGGTTCCTTTTGGGGGACCATTACCTTTGTTGTAGCCAAATTCAGGAAATCTGGAGCCAGGCCAGTGCAGGGCAGGAGACACTGCCGGGAGGGAGGCAGGGCCCTCAATCAAGTAGGAGAGTCTGGTAGTCTAGAACGTCCACCACCACAGGAAACGTACGTCTCCTTTTGGTAGAAGTTTCTCTGGAGGAGGATTCGAAGTGAGGGACGCTACCTTCCTGGTGATGTTGCTCAGGCCATGCAACTGCAGTCTGGCATTCCCTTAATGTCATGTCACCCTTTCTATTGACCGTCCCTTCCATGAGACTCATAGGGTTTCTCTTGAGGCATGTTCATGTGCTGAAGTTTGGGTCAGGAGGGTCTAACATCAGCCACATACTGTGCCTCAAACCAGCCTTTTCTTAGCACAATCTCAGCTCTAGTATTGGGCTTACTCTCAACCATCAATTAATGTAAATGCAGCCTTGTTTGCACTAATTGAGCATCAGTGGAGCTCTATAACAAAGATAACGGCAAAGTTGCCCCACCATGTCCCTGAAAATCTGATCGTGCACTGAGTGATCGTATCACTGGGAAGACAGACACATCTTTTGTCGTTTGCCTTGTAACTATCACTGACTCCTAGTTTTTAGTGCATTGTAGCATCAACCAACCTCTTCTGTTCTTTATCTTACCTGAAATGATTCAGATTGCTGAAAGTAAGTTATTGAAAATAGTGTTTTACTTGTTAAAAATATCAAAGACCATATTATAATTAAATAGCAATTTTTAAAAGCACCAAAAAACAGGCCATGAGTGAAGGTCATTGTCAGCACGATTGCTTCCCCATCAAATGGTATTTTAGCCAGTTTATTCTTGATGATGTAAATAGTGTCTCCACAGTGTGATCATACACTCCTAGCAGAAAAACATTTTGAAAATAAGCAAATCATACTTACACATATTACGCAACAAAAAAAGTTTTGAAATATATACAAGACAAACACAAAGGATAAAAATATATATAAAGAGATATTTACCTGTGTGTATGAAATAAATATGGGTACATTTGTGTACGTGTACATGATGTAAAGACTCCAATATTTTCTTTCTGCATCTCAGGGGAAATTTATATATGACCATTTTTTTAAAAGTACTGACTAAACAATATACTTTCTGCCTTTAACCAGGTTACAGCTGGATGTGAGTATTGTGGACAAAAACAGAGAAAAAAAGAGTAAGCTGTACAGAGAAAATCTAAACCATTAATGCAAACAGCAACCAACACCAATGAATAAATAAACAAATAAAGTATGTACACAGCCTATGTACAGTGATTGATTTCATACCTGGAGGTTCTATAGGAATAAAAAAAAAGATTGGGAAGAAAAAAGCTACTCTTGTTCAGGGAAACCATGGTACTTCAAGAAATATGTGAAAGAAAGAGTGGAAGTGCTGGGCCAGAGCATCCGTGGGCTGAAATTCCTGGCATGAAAAAGTGTGGGTGAAGACTTGGTCTTGTGAGTGCAAAACCACATGAAAGTCTAATGCAAACACCAGATGGCCCAAGAGAGAGAGAAAGAGAGAGAGAGAGAAAGAGAAGGAGAGAAAGAGAGAGATTTTATAGCTCCTACAAAGGCACAGGACACTTACATTCCATGACCTTTCTAGATTACCGAAGGAAAAAGAAAAATCAAGTTTCAATCTGTACTTAACTCTTTATAGAGTTTCTTCAAGTCATTCTGCTTCAGACCAATTCTTTTAGAAGGAATAAATGCAAATTTGTTATCCAATAAACTTAAAAGGATTTCCATCAGTGACTTTCTTCCTCTGAGGGGAATAATTATCCTGGGAGTGAAACGGCACCAACATCATGACATGTGATTCATCAGTAACTTTGCAGGAAACTTGAATTTGCACAATAGCAATACACATCAGGAATGGTCTTTTCAAGTAGGTGGAAACAAGATTAGGAATTCCAAGTCAAATTTTTCTACCCTAAACTTATAATATACATCTTCCCTCTCAGTGTTATTTGCTCACCATCTTTGGTCTTCACTGATGATGTCCATCCCATTATCCTAAGATGGTCTTGAAAAGTATTCCTGGAGGCAATTGCTCCTTCTCCCTGGTTTTATTCTACCTCTTTTCCTTTCTAGCAGGGTCCTGTCAGGATGGTGACCTGCCCTGAGTTTTGCCACCCTCCAGAGAAAGATGGACGAAGAGCCCAGTTCCACCTACACACATGAACCTCATCAAACCTCTGGGAGTTTTTCTGAAATGTTTGCACTGGAGGCACCTGGAGCACATTGACTTTTCCTCTTCTGTGTTTAGGTTTTCTTCTGCTTAGTGGCTGCTGCCTCGTCTACACTTCCTGACGTAGGTCAAGACAAATGAGTTTTCCACTAGGAAAGTCCCCTGGATGTCTGAGGTTTTGAACCCTCCATGATATCTACTTTATTGCCTTTGAGTTTTTAGGGGCTCATTTTACATTGGCCTTAATGTTTGTCTTCTACAGTTCTGTGTCCTCATAAACTGCAAGGGTCCTCTGAAAACCTCTTCCTGAGCCAATAGCTGCTTCATTGCATCTCTTCAGAATTAACTTTGTACATAAAAGACCAAATGGGTAGAAACTGTTGACAAAATTTTGACAAAGCAGAGAAGACAATGGGTGATGTGGGAATTAATGATGTACTTACTGATTTTACTCTGTAGAGCATGCCCTCCTATATTGGATCTCTCTGCATCCTTCAAGGACATCTCAGGGACCTTCAGCCATTGGCCCTAGTTTAGATATAGGAATATTGAGTGATCCAGTAGTCAGTTTTCAATATAGTAGAACCTGGGGGTTTGGAGAAGTCTTCTTTATCTATCTCAGTCCTTAAAATGATATCAATAAACATTTATCCTTTTAGTTTAACATTATAGTGATAATATATTG
This sequence comes from Lyroderma lyra, assembly GCA_004026885.1. Classification (NCBI taxonomy): domain Eukaryota; kingdom Metazoa; phylum Chordata; class Mammalia; order Chiroptera; family Megadermatidae; genus Lyroderma; species Lyroderma lyra. The sequence goes on from PVJL010020923.1 coordinate 8,106, forward strand.
AGATCTAGAGTATCACATGAAGGTACAGAATATATTACACTTAAAAACAAAAATGAGGGGGTTCCCTGGTGGTATAGTGGCTAAGGCTTCAGCACTCTCAACCCTGCGGCCTGGGTTCGATTCCCAGCCAGGGAACTACTCAAAAACAACAACAACAACAATAACAAAACTGAAATACTCAAAGAATGCCCCTATTCCCAAAGTATGAACAATCTCCTTGAAGTGGTATTTTTCAAAATGGCTTCAGTCATTCTCACTTTGATGTGAAATAGTCTTCCTACAAAATCACTTTCTTGCTTTCAACTAGCTGAAGTAAGGGAAAATACATTTTTTTTTAAATGAAGAGAAGGTAATCATGAAGTATATAGTTTTGTCCCTAGCAGGCTTGACTGATGGAGAATGCGGACATCTGGGTGGATAGTGGTCATGAGGTCAGGACGAAGGATGTGCCAAAATGGAGAAACTGTGCCTTCACTTCTGTAGACCATGTTCTCCAGACAGCAGAGAATCCATCACTGGGGTGTTTCTGAAGTCCCAGGGGAAGTGCTCAGGGCGAAGCCCAGTGTCTTTCTTCTCCACAATCTAGGTCAACATTGACCTCTGAAGATTCTGGCACTTTTAGAGACTTATTGGTTGGAAGTGACTCCCTATTGTGGACAAAAACTGAAAATAAATGACATAAAAACAAGTCAAAGAGGCCACTTACTCAGGGAGCTAGATAACAAGCCAACATCTCCACAAACCAACAGTAGCTTAATAGACTTCTTAAAATCACTATTTTTTTTGGGGGGGGGCGGGGAGCGTTATTTGATAAAGTAGAAAACACAATGCAATTTTTTCTTCAACTGTGTAATTTACCGTTTTGCTTAAGGGGGAAAAGTTCTTTATACTCTTGCCAAAAAGAGACGTAGAGAGAGGACAAAGAAGGAATGTTATATTATGAATTCTCTTCTGGATAACCAGAAATGAAAGAATTGGCAAAATGATATGGAAATAATGGTGGATAGTCCTGTTGGCCCCATATTAGACTGTATCTTGAAAAGGCTGTTTATTAGATTATACGAGCCTCTTAAAAACTCAAGCTCTTACTTTGATAGAACATTTTTTCCATCATCTGGTTGGGATTCCTGGGCCAGTTAGCTCAGATCTGCTATTTCCTCCCCATGTGTTCTGCAAACCATGAGCCTCATTATTTTGCAGGAGTCAGGAATGAGATGCAATTATGGGGCCTGTGCACAGGATGGATGATATCGTCCCCCAAGCCTGCCAGCATAGAAGGCTGCTTGTCTGCATTCAAGGACTGCTGATTGAATTTAGCCTGGAATATCCTATAAGGGCCTTATCGGCCAGCTCTCCTCTTCTGTTTATTTAGAAAGAAACCATTGTGTGATGTGGTTATTCCAACGAGGCCTGCAGAGCAAGTGCTGCCTGTGACATGATGAATTGGCAGTGTGCACGTGTATCCACACGCACACAGTCCCAGAGGCCCTCCTGCCTGGTACATGGGGAAAAGCCTCAGACATGGGCCTGTGTCTCTGAAATTCAAGCAGATAGATTTGGAGCTGGCCAGAGAATCTGCTATCCTCAGTCTTAATCCATAATATTTGGGGGAGGGGGCATTTTATACTCAGAAATCTAGAGTGTTGGAATGTTGGAATAACAGCAATTTTTGGTAATTTGCCTGGGTTTGCATTTTTGCTTTCTTTGGCCTAATCTGCTTAATTGAGACCTGAACTCTGGCCGGCCGCCAGCATTCACAGAGCATGTGGGCACCAGATTGATTTACCTTGATTTCTGTTGACCGAAAAATGACATTCCTCCCACTCTGTTAGCCTCTCACCCTGAGGAAAGTCATATATTAAAACAGCTTGCTTGAAAATAAATCAAAACTTGAAGTAAATAAAGATACGGAGTGAATGTATCTATTTTCACACATCCCGTATTCTCTAAAGACTTAAATGTGTTACAAAAATCCCATCTAAAAGGAAAATCAATAATGGACAAAAATTCATTTTTATTGACCAGAAGAGGATTCAATTTAAGAGAAACATTCAGACACACGTTGGCATACCTGCCAAGCAGCCCGCACATTCAGGCAGCAGTGGGACCCCCAGACAAAGGTCCATTAACTTTACTTAACTCTAGAATAGGAGAGAGACATGTGCACAGTGGGGTTGTGTGTGATACAGCATGAAATACTGGTTTTAGAGATGAAGGCAAGGTTTTTAGAGAGAAAATTGCTCCTGTTCTGAGAGTTGGGGAAGGAAGATTCACGGAGGATGCTTCTTCTGCAGTGAACCACATCCAGAGCAGCCATGCACACCTGCACTGACACAAACAGCACAAAATGGGACACTACTGTCACTTTCCTGTGAATCAGAACATATATATGTGTGTGCATATGTTTATATGTGTGCATGTATGTGCATATATACATGCAGAGAGAAACTGTTGGGGTTTTCTAATACTATTTTTTAAATTGTTGAGGCATTGTGATAAATTCACGAGAAGAAAAATACTAGACAATTAATAGAGATATATATTCAACAATTTTCTATAAATTAATAATACCTAAATATATGCACTATAAATGAACTACACTTAAATATATATATATATATATATATATATATATATATATATATATATACGCATATGAGTATATATGCCATTGCTGGTTAGGTTTATATATTTTTATTGAGAGAATATATGTAATTTTTTAGTGTCTATGGCTATATGCAATAAGAGAAACAGTTAACTTCCTTTCAATTTATGTATTTTTTTCTTTCAGCAACATTACCACAAGGGTGATCAACTTTACTTTGAACTGGCTGAACTTTACTTTGAATATGGCTGAAAACACAGATAGATGCTTTCTTTGGCTGACAAAACCCACCTGTGATTCATAGATGGCAGCCTCACAGTGAATGCAGTGCAGCCAGCCATTGGTGGAGCCTCACTGTTCTGGTCAAATCCTGGCTCTACCCTGTGCACCACCTGAAATTACTCTAAGTTTTCATTTCCTCCTCTATACCATAAGGATGATAACCATGTGTCATGAGGTTGTTACAAATCTTTATTGAGATAGCATACTTATATACAAAGCACTTGGCACATTCCTGGCTAAAAAGTGGGCGTTCATAAATGTCATCTATTGTTATATTCACAATGTAATAAATGCACACAACATACAA
>PVJL010020924.1:0-11288 GCA_004026885.1 Lyroderma lyra
TTCTTGTTAGTAAGAGTGTGTGGAGAAATTTTCTCCAATATATTGCTTAGGAGCTAAATGGTTTCTAGATATGTCATGGAAATGTTTCTTATGGAGGTGCAAGTTTTCACTTTCAGAACCCGCAGGCTCTAGAGACATTGGGGAAGAATGACACTTTCCTCAGAGAAGAATGGAAACCTTTTTCATTTCACAAGAAGATGAAGAAAACTAGCCACAAACAAAAATGTAACAGGAAGAAGCTCTGTTTATAAGCCGCAAGGTAACAGAAATTTGTTGTTCTGCTATCACCATCAAAATACATCTTTGTTGGTCTTGCATTCACGTAAAGCACTTTGCATCTTCCTTTGCCATGGGACGAATACCATGAACACTTTCTTCATGGGTACTTAATCTGCCTATACAATACAGGTATGTTCATTCCACAGTTTCAGTTACGCTGTATAGAATGGGGGACATATTTAGCAAGAAAACACTGAGTACCAGCGGGCAACATAAAACCTTCTGCACAAGGCCCAACAAGCTACTGGTGTCATATCATGTGTGTCTTTTATGAAGGAACAAATGTGTTTTTACAATATTGACCGGAGATGCTGCTTATATTTTCAACTTATATTGACTACAGACATTCACAGTCGTTTTAGGTAATTTTCATTAGTGCTGTGTTGACAAAAGACATTCAGGCACGTCCATTTATCCAGATGAGATCAGAACTCGATGGAAAAGTCAGGACACCTGTTTAGTTGTTAAGTTCCTCATCTCAGTGTTCTTTAACTTTGCAGTGAATTTCCGCAATAGTTTTTGATCCACTCTTTTCTTACAATCTATGTGCAATCTTTTCTGAGCTTTTCTTGTGGACTGTTCCTTGTATGATCTCCAAAGAAAGGAAAACCTCATATTTTCTTTTCTTATTGAAGTCCTAATAACATTTTTACAATGGCTTCATGTCTGCCCCATATTTCCACTGCTGCTAACTGCTTTGACCTTGAGTCATCCCCACTTTTACATTGCTGTTGCTAGTGTAGATTGGTGTCAACCCAACTTTTGTTTGTGGGGGTTGCGCCGTGTCATTCTGTCTTCCATTTCTACTCATTGGGGGTGTCTCAGCATCATCCCCGTTTTCTCAGTGCCATGCAGTATTTTAATTTTGTGCTGTCCCAGATATTTCACTACTACTCGGCAGGGTGACTCCACATTATCCTCATTGTTTCACTGGCATTTTCTGGTTTGTCTCTGTGTGGTTTGATACATCTCATTGCTGCATACTATGGTGGTTCTGCATCATGCCGAAACCTCTCTGCCACTGAAAATGGATTCTTTCTGTCTGTTTTGGTAACACTCTTTTGGAATTATTGGAGCCCTAAATTTTCCATTTTAGGAAACGTTTTGGTTTAAAAAAAAGAGCCAACACTTATATTTACTGGCCATACTGTTTGAGGAAGCATGGTTTACAACATGCACTCTCAGGAAAAGATGTCTAAGAATGATGCTTTAACCATTCTACATGAGTGGATACTATTTAATGGAAAACCACACAAGTATTCTGCTTAGACTGGAATCTACATTTCATCCAGCCAAAAGGCTAAGAAATGGTACAAATATTCCTGTTAGAAACATAGTGTCCCCAATTAAAAAAAAAGAAGATATACAAATGTTCAATAAGAACATGAAAATTTGTTCAATGTCATTATTCAGCTGGGAAATGCAAATCATAACCAGAAAGATACCAATTCATACCCACTAGAATGGCTAGAATCAAAAGACAATCATAAGTGTTAGTGAGGATGTAGAGTAATTGGAACCCTCATACAATACTGGGGGAAATGTAAAATGTTTCAGCCACTTTGGAAAATATGACTAGTTCTCAAATTGTTAAATATAGAGTTACCATATGATCCAGCAATTCTACTCCTAGGTATATATATATCCAAGAGAAATAAAAATATACATTTACACACACACACACACACACACACACACACACACACACACACACACAGAAACATAGTGTGTGCAGACATTTTCTCTAATACATTGCCTTAGGAGCCAAATGTTTTATAGCTATGTCATGGAAATGTTTCGTATGGTCGCACAATTCTTCAATTTGAGAACCCACAAACTATAGAGACACTGAGGAAGAATTACAAGTTCCTCAGAGAAGTGAACCTTTTATATTTCACAAGAAACTGAAGAAAACTATTAACAAACAAAAATGTAACTGTAAACAGCTCTGTACAGAACCTACAAGGTATCAGAAATTTGTTGTTCTCTGATCACCATCAAAATACATCTTTGCTCAACATGCATTCTCATATAGCACCCGTAGCTTCTTTTGTCACTGGACGAGTTCCCTGAACACCTCCTATATGGGTACTTAACCTGCCTACACAACACAAATATGTTCCACAGTTTCAGTGATGCTTTACAGAATGTGAGACATATTTAGAATAACATTACGTATCAGTGCGGAACATAAAAATTTCTGCCTAAGGATAAACAAGCCTCTGGTGTTAGGAAAACGCCATATCATGTTTGCCTTTTATGAAAGGACAAATGTGCTCTAAAATTATTACCTCAAATGCTTCTTATGTATTCATCTGTTATTGACTGTAGAAATTCACAGTCGTTTCAGGTAATTTTTAAATTAGTCCCTTATTGACAGAAAACATTCACATATGTCCATTTATCAGGATGAGTTCAGAATTCGAGGAAAAAATCACTACACCTGAAATCACTAATTTCAGCATCTCACTTTTTATGAATTTTGCGGAAAAGCTCTGCAATAGTTTTTGATCCATTCTTTTCTTACAACGTATTTGCAATCTTTTCTGATCCTTTCTTAAGGAATCTTCTCTGAATGATCTTCAAAGTAAGAAAAAGATGAATTGCTTAATTTTCCTGTTATTTTCTTGCACCAAGATAATGTTCCACCAACACCGAATTCTTCCTCAGGGTTGAGTATTTTATTTTATTGTGCAAATTTCATCATCTTAGGTAAATCAATTCTTTCTGTGAAAGTAATTTCTTCAGTTTCAGCCATGTTATTTGTTAAAATGGTAGTTAAATCTTTTAAAAGACTTGGTGACTCCTATTGTAGATACACACATATTAAAAAAGTTATGTAGAATTTTATGCCTGCAACCTATGTAATCCTTGCTAACAAATGTCACCCCAATAAGTCTAACAATAAAAATGAAATTAAAAAAAGTTATGTAGAGTATATGCAACTTCATAATGTGGCAGTAGGAGTCATCAGCTCTCTTGAATAATTTATGTATCACTCAATAATAAACACCCCAGGAAAGTACTGCAAGGAAATGCTTTGACTGTGAATGTTGAATTTGTCAGGGCAGTACCAAAGAAAACCCTCACGTCTCAAGATAATGCAGTGTTGGCTAGACATTATTTTGGTGTATAAGGATGAGTTTCTTCGAGCCGTTCATGAGACTTTCCTTACATGCAAGCAGAGTGCTTAACAAAATCTGTTGGGTTTTTTTTGTTTTTTGTTTTTTGTTTTTTTTTTTTTTGCTTTTTGGTATGTGGGTAGCTCCCTGACTGGGAATCAAACCCAGGCCCCAGCGCTGACAGCGCCAGCGCCGAAGCCTTAAGCCACTGCACCATCAGGGAACTCCCCAACAAAATCTGTTTTGAAAAACACTTGCTACCAGGTTTTTAGAAAACATTGAATCAAAACTTATGTCACAACTGTACTACAAGGTTAATAAAAGTGAGAAGGTTCATTAGTTAAAGCGCACTTTTACTGTGTAACTCTGTCCCATGAAGTCCTTTCCATAAAATTTGGGTGACAGAAAACAGTGTCAGTGGTCTTTCATTAAATATAACCTCTGAAATATCTCAGAAACTTTACTGTCAGGAATATCTGTATAATAAAAAAAAGCCAAACACTGATAAATTATATGTCAATAATTTACTTTCAAATGATCAACAGAACTGCTGTTAATTTTTTTTACACTGGCATTTGTCACGGTTCCACTTCTACAAACATTATTTTATTTTCTACCTTGTACCAAGTTATTTCTGCATGTAAAATTGGTAAACATTCTGTAAAGCGTTAGGTGAGACTTGTGTTCCGTATTTCAATTGAACATCCATAAGCCAGCATCATCCCAGGTTTTCTATAATCACTGTCACTCACTGGGATGGTTCTTTGTTGTCTGACGTGTAATACTATTACTCACTTACATGACTCCAATAGTTCAAGGTATTCCTTAGCTGCTCTGAGTTCCGACTTCTTGAAGTCTCACTTCTGTTTACTGGTTTTCCAGTGTCATCCTATTCGTCTCGCTCAAGTGGTTCTGCATTGTCCCATGTGTTTCACTGCCTCTCACTGTGGTGTCTCCACATGGTTCCAGGTTTCACACTATCATTTAATTAAGTGGATCCCAGTTTTTCTCAAGTGTTCTACTGCATCTCACTGCGATGGCTTGGTTTCAATCCAGGTGTCCTATTGCTGCTCACCCTGATGGCTCCTTTTTATTCGAGGTATTTCATGGCAGCTACTGGAGGGCTCCTTATTACCGTAGGTGTTTCACTGCTTCTTTGATGGCTTTTGGAGGTGTCACATGTCTCAAGGTCACTCTCTTGGGTGGCTTTGCATGGTCCTAGGTGACTCCCTTATTCGGTTGACCCTGAGTCATTTTACATGTTCCAAAGCATGTCACCAAAGTGGCACAGGGTCATTCCAAATGTTTCACTGACATTTATGTAACGGCTTTCTGTGAATCTATGTGTTTCACTCTTGCGCCCTGAGGGTCTCTGCAATACATCAGGTGTCCATTGAAGTTCATTGGATTTGCCTGATGGCATATCAAGTTGCTCATCTCCCCTCACTGGTGTCACTTAGTTTTGTTTGAATTGTCCAACTGTCATTTACTGGGGTGGTTCCGCATTGGGCCAGTTGTACAAATGCAGCTCATTCATGTGGTTCTGCATCGTCTCACTTTTCAACTACTTGTCACCAAGGGGGCTTCTCATCATTTCAGGTTATTACTGTGGCTTACAGAAGTGACTTTGTGTCATTTCGTGTGTTTATTTTTGCTGACTGGAGTGGTTTTGTGTCATCCCAGGTGTTCTCCTGCCACTCCCTGAGGTGGTCTGCATCCTCCCAGGTGTCTCACTGCTGCTCACCAAGGTGTCTATGCATTGTCCAGGTGAATCAGTGCTGCTCATTGAGGTAAATTTCGTCCTCCAAGTTGTCTCATTGTCACTCAATCACGTGGTTCTGCTTTATGTCATCTTTCATTTGCAATCACTTGACTGGCCCAGGCCAATCAAGGTATACTGCTGCGGCTCAATAAAGTGGCTTTGTGCCATCTCAGCAGTCTCACTTCAGTATACTGGGGTTTCTGTTCATCGTTCTATGTATGTCACTGCTGCTCCCTAGTGTGGTCCTGCATCATCATGTATGTCTCGTTGGCACTCACTGAAGTGGGGTATCATGGTCTCAGGTATTACAGTGACACTCAAGTTGGTGGCTCCATATTGTGTGAAGCATTCTGTTGCCTCTCACACTCATGACTCTCCATCATTTCAAGCATCAAACTGCTCCTCATTGGGCTGTTGTTGCATTACTTGAGGTTTCTCTGCTTTACAGTGTGGGTGCTCCATGTCTGTCTCAAAGCCCTAAGGCCATTATCTTGGGTGGGTTTGCATCGTTTCATGTGTTTCATTACTGCTCACTTGAGTGGTTCTGCCTCTCCTCCATCCCACTATTTTAATTTGTCCATCTGGTTATTACAAGGATGGCTTTACATCTTCCCAGGTGTCCCACTGGAAGTTATTAGAATCACTTTGTTTCTTCCCACGTGTCTAATTGTTGCTCCCTTGAGGGGCTTTATATCATCTCAGGTGTCCTACTATCATCATCTGTTGTGGCTCTTGCTCTCATTAAGTGTCCCACTTTCACTCACTAAGAGGTGGCTTTGTGTGATTCCACAGTTTGCAGCCACTCCCTTAGTGTGGCCCCATGTTTTTCCAAGGGCTTTATTGCAATTCAGTGATGCCACTCCATGTCATTTCAGGTGTTTCACTGCCTGTTATGTGACTGCATCTGTGTGGCTTTAGATTTCCCACTGCCACTCACTGTGGTGGCTCTGATATGGGACAAGAGAAGTAGCACCCTTAGACTTCTTTTTCCCTAGCACTTCAGCATTTTGTATCAACTTTTTCTTAGTTCATTGTAATTCATGTCTCCCACAATCCCCAGTGACAAGGACTATAGGTATGCTTCCTGGGCCAATGCTCTGGAAAGCCTGCATGCCTAAAACCTGAGGTCACTGGTAAAAACCAGCCATTCTGCAAGAGCCCTCCAGGCCACAGAGCTGGAGTCTGGTTCCTGATGCCAAGGCAATGTATGCTCCAGGGCTATCTACCAAGCAAGAAAATATGTTCATTGGCATGTAGAAACTCTCCCTTTTAAAATGTTTGCCACTGACTTGGAGACCATCAGAAAACTCTCTCTGTGCTTTACAGCCACCAGCAACAGAAACAAGATGGGAATCAGCCAAAACCTGGCAGTTGTTATCCACAATATCTGGGGGTGGCAGACCATAGGCACCAATTGAAACCCCATCTTCACTCTATGGAACTTGCAGTGAACTTATCTCACTGTAGCCCCCAAGACCCTGATATTCAATCAGAATGAAGCTGCCCACTGTGGACTGGCCACCTTCTCCCCAGCTTCTCAGGATGTGGTCAGTCTTCTCTGGGCCTTGTGTGCCCATGAGAAGCTTGGATAGCATATTGTTGACCTGGCCACACAGATGCAATGGAGGTCTCTAAGTGTATTTCAGGACTTTCTATTCCCCAGATCAACCTGCAGCCTTTGAACCCCCTGGGGCACTGGTGACATTAGCTATTAGCAGATAAATGAAGCCATGGTGTAGATTTTATGGTGTACCCAACAAGAGCATGGCCCATTACTTCCCTCCAGGATTAGCCTCAGAGAGAAGTAGCACTGTTACCTGTGAATGACAGCATCAACTCTGTCTAGATGAAATGCCAATTCTTCTCAGCATGTGTATCTTGTTTTTCAGGAGACTTGCAATATCTACGTCTGTTGCAGTGGATCTGAAGGAAGACTGTCCAATGCTCCCATAATAATGCTGAGATGTGTTTGGTGGCATGCAAGAGGCATATTGAGTTGTGCAGAGCCAACCCGATTCTGAAGAGTTACTCCTCACCACACATGTAAGAACTCACAATCAAAAAGTGCACCCCAGTTAGACTCTGGGATACACCAGGACCAGAATTAAAGCTGGAGTCAAGCTGCGACTGTACAGCATCACTCAGTTCATCTCCAGGACTGAAAACCAGGCATCCCCCATTTCTTGACCATGACCACCTGGTTCTTGAGGCTGTTGAAGTTCTCTAGCCACATTTCTTCATACTGGGGTTTTTCAAGCAGACACAAAGAAAGAAATGGGTCTGGCATGACATCCTAGAGAATTTAAAGAATTCTCAAAGAGGGGAAGAAGGTGAGACATGAGCGGTTTCTATTATACATAACTTCCTTCTGCTGGGTGTTATAGAATCTAGACTTGGGCTTCAGGATACTGCTCAGAGGATGAAGGAATAGGGAGATATCTTGATCAAGAGGGAGGCAACTGTGAGCAGGCAGAGGGTAGCTCCACCATATCCATTCTCAAGCATACATCATGAAAAACAAAGTTACCAATTACACTATAATTATGAGGCTATGCAGAGAATTGCATGAATCATCAGTGATGCTTCCTAGATGTCTCCTGGAGGGACCTCCACTGAGAAGACCAGTAAGTTGAGAACTGATTGCTGCCATTTGTAATCTGAAGGCACCTTTCCAAAAAGAAAAGCCCTCCCACTGATCCTCATTGAAGGCCATTTCTACATTCAGTTGGGATGAGAGAGATCAACTAATACACACCCAATGTGAATGGACATAAAGGATTCCAGGTTACCAACAATTAGACCACAGCCACTGACCCAAAATGGGGAGCATCCAGACAATGGCAGTTTCTATCCTCAACACCTGTGAGTAGCAGGCCAAGGCAGCGATATACACATCAACTGCACCCATGAAATTTGTTGTGGACAAAGACACCTCTCAATCTAGCTTCAAAAGTTACAAGGTTCAATCAGCATGAAGCTGGCCATTGTGGCTTGGCCACATTCTTGCCAACTTAGACTTCAGCTTCTCAGGATGTGGTCTGTTCTCTGTGGTGCGTATGTGACCATTGATATTCTCTGAGGGCATATTGAGGACATGACCCCACAGGAAACCACTGAGGGTCAGTATCTCAGGAATTTCCAATGCTTAAATCAACCTGCAGGTACTAATGACCTTGGGGAGGTGGAGACCTCAGCTAGTAGCAGATAAGTGAGCCCACAATGGTGGTTTGTGGTATTTATGGAAAGAGCTAGGATTAGTCCTGTCCTCACCAGGCCCTGGAAACAACATTGGCCTCAGCGATGAGTAGCCCTGACTCCTGTGAATGACAGTATGCTCTTGATGTAGATGAAACCTTGCCCTGTTTTAAGGCGCCTTAACTATCTGGCTTTACAACATGTGCAGTGAGAAATGTCAGTGATCCCTCCCAGTACTGCTGGTCTATGTTTTCTTCTGTGTGAAAGAAACACTGAGTAGTGCAGATTGTGGCAAGCTCAGACAGGGAGTCCTCACAATGCATGTAAATACTCAGAGCCCTGGAGTGCACCTCAGCCAGAATTGGAGGCACACCTGAAGTGGAGCTCAGTCTAGAGGCAACAGGCTGTGACATAGCACAGTTCAACTGATCTCTAAGCTGGAACCTGGGCCGTTCTAATCCACTGTCCATGAGCACCAAGTTCTTGAGGTGCTTGGAGGTTTCCAGCCATTTTTTAGTAATAAGGGTTTTAACAAGGAGACCCAACCAGGGGCATGGCTGTGCCACCACCACCCAGTGAATCCAGAAAATTTTCTAAGAGAGGAAGAAGTTTGGATATGAGCAGTTTGCATTATAAACAACTACCTCCCTCTTGTGTTACAGAATCCTGCCTCGGTCTCTAGTTCAGTTCCCAGGGAATGGAGGACAAGTAGGAGGCCATGGTCAGGAGGCAGGTAACTGGGGGAAGGCACAGGGTAGTTCCACCTGATCCAGTCTCACATGCACATCAGAAACAGAAATTCCTAGTTCACCACATTTAGGAGGATATGCCGCATCTTGTCTGAATCATCAGTGATACCTCATGAATGCCTCCTAGAGGGATCGCATCCTCAGAGCCCTGGTAACAAGGGCCCTAACATCTGCTCTCCAGAAAACTTTTGGCAGAAATTAAGCTGCTCTCCCTGATTCTGGGATCAGGCCATTTCTAACTTAAGTTGGAATTGGATAACATCCAGCACAACCACAACATAAAGATTTTTGGCATAATCCTGACATTATCAACACAGAAACTACAGGTAGACCTACAAGACACTATCCACAGATTTAAAATTAAGAGCAGGCAGAGACTGGCAACTTCTACACCCACCACCCGGAGATGGTTGATCAGAGACTCCACCTTACACACCATCCTCACCTCATGAAATTTGGTGTGGACAAAGACACCTCTCGATCTAACTTCGAAGGTTACAGGGTACAATCATAGTGAAGCTGGCAATGGTAGCTTGACCACATTCTTCCCACCTTAGATGTCAGCTTCTCAGGATGTGGTCAGTTTTCTGTGGTGCCTATGGTCTCCCTGTCATTCTCTGGGGGCATGGTCAGGACCTGCCTTACAGAAAAGCACTGGTGGGTGTAAGTGTATCTTAAGATTTTCCAACCCCTAGATCAACTTGCAGATTCTGAGGCCATTTTGGTGTTGGAAATCTCTGCTATTAGCCAATAAGAGGACCCGCAATGGTGGGTTATGGGTGTAAACAGCAAGACCTTGCCCTAATCCTGCTCCATAGCAGACCATGGAAACTCCATCTGCCTTAAAAATGAAGAGTCTGGAAAGCCATTAATTACAATATCCTCTGAATCAAGATGAAATGTACAACCCTTCCCAGAATGGGTGCACTTTTCTGCAGGGGACCTGTAGTATCTGATGGGTGTGTAGAAAGACTGGTCAATGCTGACCCCATCTTGTGGGGCTGTGTTTGGTGGCATGTGAGAAGAACACTGAGTTGTGCAGAGTGCCTCAAGTTCAGACCTGTGGATCCCCAGTGTATACATAAAAATAAAGAGCCCAAGAATGCACACCAGGTTGCATTTAGTATATACCACAACCAGAGCTTAGCAGAGGGTCAAGAGGTCATGACACAGCACAGCTCAGCTGATATCCAGACCTAAATCCAAGCAGTCCCAATACTCTGCTAATGACTAGCAGACTCTTAAAGCTGTTGGGTATGTCCAGCCAATCTTCCCGCATGGGGAGTTTGTACAAGCAGACCTGAAGAGCGGCATGGGTCTGGCAACACATCCCAGAGAATTTGGAGAACTCTCATAGGTAAAAGTTTGTATATGAGCAGATTCCATTATAAATATTCCATGCCTGCTACTAATGCCAGGAAAAATAAGTAAGGAAGATATCAGGAAATGGTCAGGAGGTAGGCAACTGGGAACAGTCAGAGGGTAGCACCACACCATCCAGTCCCAAGTGCACATAGTGAGAAACACAGTTTCTAATTATACCACGTTTAGGAGGCTACGCAGAGCTGTATGAATCATCAGTGATGCCTCATAAATAACTCTTGGAGGGGCCTCACACTCAGAGGCCATGTAATGTGAGAACTGGCACTCTATCTCTTCTCCAAAGGCCTTTTGGCAAAAGGCAAATTCCTCCCCATCATCCTCAGTTCTGGCCATTTCTAGCTCTAGTTGGGATTGAACAGATCATCCAGTATACCCTCAAAGTGAATGGACAAAGAAGTTTTGGCATACTCCTGACATGACCAACACAGAGACCACAAGTAGACATACAGTTCACTCATCACAGACTCAAAATGTGTAGCAGGAAACGATTGGCAGCTTCTGCACCCACCACCTGGAAGGGCATATCATAGATTTCACCTTATATGCCATCTGTACCCCATGGAACTTGGTGTGGACCAAGATATCTCTTGACCTAGCTACCAAGGTTACAGAATTCAATCAGAATAAAAGCTGTCCACAGTGGCCTGGTCACATTGTTTCAACTTTAGTTGTCAGCTTCTCAGAATGTTGTCAGTTATCTGGTGCCTGTTGTCCCCCTTACATTCACTGATTTTACGGTGGGGACTTGGTCTCACAGGAAAGCATTGGGGTCTCTAAGTGTATCTCAGGTCTTTCCAA